>JARQOC010000011.1:213685079-213786943 GCA_033576535.1 Allobates femoralis | reverse complement strand
AATATCTATGCTAAAGCCATAATGGAGAAAGGAGAAAGTGATGTGCGGGGTGGAGAGCAATGGAAAGAGGACAATCCTACAGGTAATCGCCCCGGTGAGGAGTCACTAAATGTTATTATTTATTTATATAGTACCATTAATTCCATGATGCTGTACATGAAAGGGGATTCATACAAAAACAAGTGTAGGTTACAGTGAACAAATTAACAGTGACAGACTGGCACAGAGGGAGAGGACCCTGCCCTCACGGGCTTACATTCTACAGGATAATGGGGATGAGACAGTAGGTTGTGGGTTGTGGCAGCTCCGGTGGTGGGGAGGAGGCTGTGCGGAGGTGGTGAGGTGGCCTCTCCAGTGGTGGTGGTGGTGGTGGTGGTTAGGTGGTCGATCCGGTAGTGGAGCGCTAGCTCCAGTAGCAGTAGTGTCATTGCAGGCTGTAAGCTTTCCTGAAGAGATGAGTTTTCAGGTTCCACCTGAAGGATCCGAGGGTGGTGGATAAACAGATTTGTGTAAACAGAATTCCAGAGGATGGGGGATATTCAGAAGTCTTGGAGGCGATTGAGTGAGGAACGAATGAGTATGAAGGAGAGGAGGAGAGGGGGAGGTCTTGGGAGGACCGGAGATTATGTGAAGAAAGACAGTGGATGATTAGTTCCGAGATATAGGGAGGGGACAGGTTATGGATGGCTTTGCAGGTCAGTGTGAGTAGTTTAAACCAGATTTTATGGGGAACTGGGAGCCAGTGGAGGAATTTGCAGAGGGGAGAAACGGTAGTAGTGAAGAACCTCAAGATCACTGTAGCTGAGCTCCAGAGATGCAGGAGGAGATGGGAGAAAGTTCCGCAAAGTCATCTATCACTGCAGCACTCCACCAGTCGGGCCTTATGGCAGAGTATCCCAACAGAAGCCTCTCCTCAGTGCAAGACGTACCAGCTCCGGAAAAAATGAAGAGACCACTGCAAAATTTTTAGTTTCTCAAATTTTTTTTCTTTATATATATATATATATATATATATATATATATATATATATATAAATTATTTTTTTTATTTTTTTTTTTTGAGTAAAATGTACATTTAAACTATTGACAACATGTTTCTCAAATTCAAAGCTAAAAATGTTGTATTTATTTGGAGCAAATGGGAAATCGTCAAAATAATAAAAAAAAAAAGAAACCGTGCTTTCAGACTTTCAATAATGCAAAGAAAACAAGTTCCTATTCATATACAAGCAACAATACTCATATTTTAACTCAGGAAAAGTTCATAAATCAATATTTGCTGGAATAACCATGATTTTTAATCACAGCTTTCATGCTTCGTGGCATGCTCTCTACCAGTTTATCACACTGCTTTTGACTGACCTTATGCCACTCCTGGCACAAACATGTAAGCAGTTCTTTGTTTGATGGATTGTCACCATCCATCTTGCTATTGATTACATTCCAGAGGTTTTCAAATGGGGTTCAGGTCTGGAGATTGGGCTGGCCATGACAGGGTCTTGATGTGGTGCTCCTTCATCCACACATTGATTGACCTAGCTGTGTGGCATGGGGCATTAACCTGCTGGAAAAAACAGTCCTCATAGTTGGGTAATATTGCCTGAGCAGAAGGAGGTAAGTGTTTTTCAAGGATAACCTTGTATGCGGCTTGATTCATACGTCCAAAAAGTACCTGCCCAATTCTAGCCTTGCTGAAGCATCCCCAGATTATCAGCGATTCTCCACCAAATTTCACAGTAGGTGCAAGACACTATGGTTTGTACACCTCTCCAGGTCTCTGTCTAACCATTAGACGACCAGGTGTTGGGCAAAGCTGAAAATTAGACTCATCAAAGAAGATTACCTTACTCCAGTCCTCTATGGTCCAATCCTTATGGTCTTTGGCAAACTTCAGCCTGGCTTTCCTTTGCTTCTCATTGATGAAAGGCTTTTTTTTCTAGCTTTACATGACTGGAGACAGTCACAAGATATCAAACAAAGAAGAACTGCTTACATTTTTGTGACAGGAAGGGCATAAGGTCACCTAAAACAGTGTGAAAGACTAGTGGAAAGCATGCCAAGACACATGAAAGCTGTGATTAAAAATCATCGTTATTCCACCAACTATTGAATTCTGAACTCTTCCTGAGTTAAAACATGAGTATTGTTGTTTCCAAATGAATAAGAACTTGTTTTCTCTGCATTATTATATACCTATAAAAAGAAAAATCAGAGAAACTGAAAACTTTGCAGTGGTCCCTTAATTTTTTTCCAGAGCTGTATGAAAGTCCACATAGAGTTTGCAAAAAAAACACATGAAGGACTCCCAGATTATGAGAAATAAGATTCTCTGGTCTGATAAGAAGAAGATAGAACTTTTTGTTGAAAATTCTAAGCGGTGTGTGTGGAGGAAACCAGGCACTGCTCATCACCTGCCCAATACAATCCCAACAGTGAAACATGGTGGTGGCAGTGTCATGCTATGGGGGGTTTTCAGCTGCAGGGACAGAACGACTGGTTGCAATTGAAGGAAACATGAATGCAGCTAAGGACAGATATATCCTGGATGAAAACCTCTTCCAGGGCTCTGGACCTAAGACTTGGCCAAAGGTTCACCTTCCAACAAGACAATTAGCCTAAGCACACAGCTAAAATAACAAAGGAGAACAACTCTGTGAGCATTCTTGACTGGCCCAGCCAGAGCCCTGACCTAAATCCAATTGAGCATCTCTGGAGAGACCTGAAAATGGCTCCACCAATGTTCACCATCCATCCTGACAGAAATGGAGGGGATCTGCAAGGAAGAATGGCAGAGGATCCCAAATCCAGGGATAAAAAACTTCTTGCACCAATCCCAAGAAGACTCATGGCTGTACTTGCTCAAAAGGGTGCTTCTACTCAATACTGAGCAAAGGGTCTGAATACTTATGACCATGGGATATTTCAGTTTTTCTTTTTTAATACATTTGCACAAATATCAACATTTCTGGAGGTTTTTTTCAGTGAAGATGGGGTGCAGAGTGTACATTAATGAGAAAAAAAAACTTTTTTGAGTTTACCAAACGGCTGCAATGAAACAAAGAGAGAAAAATTTAAAGGGGTCTGAATACTTTCCATATGCACTGTATTTCTAATATGGGAAGCCGGTAGCAGCCGTACTCACCTTCACCTCTCCCGTTTGACTCCTGTCCAGCTTCTCCCGGGCAGATGCCTGTACAGGTTGTGTTGCTTGATGGCCGTCACTTTAACAGACATGGCTAGGCGCAGTGCACACTGAGACAGCTGTATTCACATTACTGGGAGCATACACAGCTTTGGGGGAGCTTACAGTTCTGGCATGGGGCACAGCCCTCGGGTGGGGTGCACAGCTCAGGGGGGGGGCACACAGTTCTGGGGTGAGGGCATAGTTCTGGGGTGGGGTACACAGCTCTTGGGGGCATGCACATTTCTGGGGGCATGCATATTTCTGTGGGGTGCACATTTCTGGGGGCACACAGCTTTAGGGGCATATAGCTACAGGATGGGGAGCACACATCTCTGGCTGGCTGCACACATCTCTGGGGGGAGAACACAGCCCTGGGGGGCACACACAGCTCTGGGTGGGTACACACAGCACTGGGATGGGGATACACATGTCTGGGAGGTGCACACACAGCCCTGGGATGAGGCACACATTTCTGTGGGGCAAGTGTGGTGCCCCTGTGTCCAGGGTGGCCACAGGTAGTACTGCAGCCAGGTAGGAGGGTAGACAGTTTGGTTAACAAACACCTCACACACATATCCATTGCATGGGGACCTAACCCTGAGTCTGTGACTCTAGGCAGGCAAGGGGTAATAGGCTAGATATGAGTGGATGGAGCGTAGTCATGGCAACGGATGGGTATATAAGGGAGTGACAGGAAGCGGTTAGCCAGTAGGCAGGTGCCGAGCAGTCAACACAAGACCAGTACCATCAGGTCCAGAGAAGTAGTAAAGGCCAGCAACTGACTGATAAGAAAGTTTCCCTGATTATGCCCAGAAGTTACACAGGAAGAAAGGACCCTGTAATCTTTCGGGAAATAGGGATACCTGTGGTTTGGCTGAAAGCAGAGTGTCAGCTCTGAGGGGGGCTGAAGATTTACCCGGTGCCCCAGACAACCTGACGGGGAATACAGACTTCAGGTCTATATTCCCACCCTAAGATTGGGAGCACAGCAGCATAAAGAGGACCCGGCTTACCGCCCAGAGAATTAAGGAGGAAGCTGCCAAAAGGGACCGTAAAAAGGGGAGACAGAAGCGCACAATAGGGTCTTATCCAATGGTAAAATCGTTTCACAGATATGGATCCACTCACCTGGTTCAGTTGTGTGGAACACAACAACCATAAGCACAAATGGGTAGGATCCGATGAACTGCAGCAATCAGCCGGTCACTAGAATTGCATATATGGAAAGGAGAGAAGTCCGGCTTTCAGGATCGCGCTGTTCCAGGGGACCGAGCTGCTGCTCCGCAATCCACTTTGAGGAGAAACATTGAGATATAGCCTGAAATGACATGTAGAAAGGCAGAGGAGTCTAGGAAAGTTAACCTGGCTGCAGTGGGTTCTGTATATTAGAAACAGCGCCCAACTGGGCTTAGGCATAAAGGACAAAAACCTCCACATAACAGTTTAGGTGGGGGAAATGTCTAAAGCATAAAGGTACTCGAATAAGCATTTAAATACAAAGAGAACAAGGAGTACTATGCAAAACTTAACATTTATTGGTAGACGTCATTAAAATGATATATAAGGTGGCAAACAGTACATGTACAGAAATCCAAACAGGATAATGGGGGGTACATAAATAGTATGGGATGTCAAATGAGTATACAACTTTTCACAAAAAACACAGAGTTCAGCAAATACAATGATAAAGAACAAGTTCAGTAAAGTGCAGCAAGGGAAGCAAAAACGCATCAAGTGTGGTCACTTTCAAATAAAGTGCCAGTGCAGCGTTCAACAGGAAAAATAGATAGATCCCTAGAGTGATCATACTATAGCGCTTTCCTTGAGATCAAAGTAAGTGCTTATCTCATTCTAAGTAATGGTTATAGCATACCCATATTGAGTCAAGAGTAGTAAACAAAAGTGCCCTCCACACTCCTGTCTGGCTAAAACCCCGACGCGGCGTTTCGCTGCATAAGCTTGGTTGCTGCAGCTTCCTCAAGGGGATGTGTTGTGCGTCCTGTGCCTATCCCCATCTGATGCCCATCTTATATGTATCCATAATGACTTCCTAAAGCGCATCACCTGTGGTCACGCGTCATCTCCAGTCGCCGCGCACCGGAAGTGACGCCTCGGAATAACGTGACGGCCGACTCTGACGCGCGCGCAGCGCCATGGGACGCGTCACCATGGCACCGACACATGCGCATCAGACTCGGCCATCCCGAAAAGCGGCACACCGCGCGCGATGGTGGAGAGAGCGTGATAAATGCTGGAATATGTGTGATAGCACCTACCAGTATGTCAATAAGGGCCATAGGGGAGACACAGAACGCCACCTAACCAGAGAAACAGTGCAATTTTAAAAAAGACAGACAACTTATCTCAATTGAAACTCCTCAGATGAATTTAACATACTAGTGATCATCCAAAGCACATAATTATAGCAGGGGAAGAAGAAACCAAACACAAAAGTATGCAACATTATATCAAACAATAGGATAGACCACACGGGGCATGGGGCCCCCAATTTTAGGGGCCTGACTTCAAATCCCGCTATTTAACGCCGCTCCAAGATTTAGACATAGATCCCCTTGTATAGGAGTTGACCAAAGCATGGATGAGAGCACTAGAAGTCCACCATTCAGGAGACAAAAAGAGGAAGAAGCTAGAAAGATAAAAATTTAAATTGCATTAAAAACTTTCCCAAGATAGGTGGGAAGAGTACATGCACAAAAAAGCACAAAAGCAGACCAATTGTAAAGTAACGACCAGCCTCACAAGTATGACCGAAAAGATAAGGACTCATTGATCCCCTTGGGGCTGAGGGTGTCTAGGGTCACTATCCATTTTGCCTCCATCTGAGCGAGGCTCTTTTTGAGATTACCCCCTCTATTTCCTGCCCTTACCATGTCTATTCCCCTAAATTTTAAACTGGATGAATCGCAATTGTGGACTTGCCAAAAATGACGTGGCAAGGTCCGCAATTTGCTGCCATCCTGTGAGTTTTGAGCTCCCTCTATGTCGCTTAAGTGTTCCCGTATTCTCTTTCTAAATACTCAGGAAGTCAGACCCACGTATATCTTTTGGCACCCACACGTGGCATAATAAACGACGTGCGTGGAGCCGAAAGATATACGCTGCCTGATGGTGTACTGTTTCTTCCCATCC
This sequence comes from Allobates femoralis, assembly GCA_033576535.1. Taxonomy (NCBI): domain Eukaryota; kingdom Metazoa; phylum Chordata; class Amphibia; order Anura; family Aromobatidae; genus Allobates; species Allobates femoralis. The sequence goes on along the minus strand of JARQOC010000011.1, from coordinate 213,780,609 downwards.
GAGGATTCAAAAGTACGGCTCCTTAGAACATTAAGGCAAGCGACACAATGGCCACAGAAGAATGAACCAACGGCCGGGCCAGGACTCCCAAAGGTGTTAACTCTTGGTGGTATATAGTGGCTATGAACTAGCCAATCCCTCAGATTTTTAGATCTCCTAGCCGTCATAAGTGGACGTTCTGGGACACATTGTGAGAGAATGTTATCACTTCTCAGGATAGCCCAATGGTGTTGAAAAACCGCCTGCATTGAGCTCCATTCATGGTTATACGTACCAATGAACCTTACGGGTGGATCTCCCGTATCTCTCTTGGGTTTATATCTCAACAAAGCGTCCCTAGGTGTGTTCTTTGCCCTCCGGTACCCAGCCCTTATACCTCTGTTACTATACCCCCTGACGCCGAATCGCTGCTTAAGATCGGTAGCCTGCCGTTCAAAACCAGAGTCCGTTAAACAAATACGCCTCATACGTAGGAACTGGCCAGTCGGGATGGCGCGTATAGTAGAGGGGTGATGTCCAGAAGTTGCATGAAGCAACGCGTTCACAGATGTCTCCTTTCGGAAGACATCCGTCCGGACACCACCTACCTCATCCAGGGAGATCTCAATATCAAGAAAGTCTATTTTATTCTTACTCACCCTGTGGGTCAGCCTGATGTTCATGTCATTCTCGTTTAGCCGACCCACAAAGGAGGTGAACTGCTCCGCCGAGCCCTGCCACACAATAAGGACGTTGTCTATGTATCTAATCCAAGCTTGCGCCTGGGCGCAGCCCGATACGCCCTCATCGCCAAAGATGTTACGCTCCCAGTAACCCAGGAAGAGGTTAGCATATGAGGGCGCACAGGCCGCGCCCATCGCGGTACCCTTCTTCTGGAGGTAGACGACGTCCTTAAATACGAAAAAGTTGTGTGTCAGGGCAAAGCGGAGCAGCTCCAAGATGAGATCTCCCATGGCGCCACCCAGACCGCCAACCTCCATAAAGAAGCGGACCGCCCTAAGACCGTCCTCATGGTTGATGCAGGTATACAGCGACTCGACGTCAATTGTTGCTAATAGGATCCCTTGGTCCACAAAAATGCCGTCAATCCTATTCAGGACGCCCGTAGTGTCTCTGGCATACGACGGGAGTAGCTCTACCAACGGTTTGAGGTAATAATCGATAAATTTACAGATGGGTTCGCACAAACCGTCGATGCCGGACACTATAGGGCGCCCCGGTGGATTAAGGGCATTCTTGTGGACCTTGGGTAAGAGGTATAGGAGGGGCACCTTGGGGCAAGACACCAATAACCCGTCCACCTCCCTCTTGGATAGGATGCCTTTGTCCCGGGCACTAGTCAGAATCAATTTCAACTCTCCCAAAAAGGACGCTGCGGGGTTGCTGTCCAATTTTTGGTAGGTTACTTTATCCCTTAGTTGTCGTTGGGCTTCCCTCTCATGTAGTTGAACCGGCCAAACTACTATGTTCCCCCCTTTATCTGCTGGTTTAAAAACCACCCCTTCCAATCTGTTTAATTCCTCCAGGGCCTCCCTTTCTTTCCTAGTCAGGTTATCAAACCTCCTCCTGCCTGAGATCTTCCTGAGGTCGTCAGCCACTACCCTCAGGAAGACAGCAACGGCGGGGCATAGGGAGAGGGAGGGGAACTTTGAGGACCGTGGTAGTAGTTGCTTTGGGAACGCACCTGTGTTATCAAGTGTTTGCTCCTGTATGAGTTCTTCCAAGGCTTCTAGGGTTTCTTTTTCAATTGTTGAATCGAGAGGTATATCTGATCTTTTAAAATGCAGCCGCTTTAGAACTATTCTCCTCAAAAACAGGTGAAGGTTCTTTAGTGCTGAAAAATAATTATAAGAGTTGGTCGGACAAAAAGTTAGACCTCTGAAGAGTAGAGACAGCTGAGAGTCAGTGAGAGCATGCGTGGAAAGATTTATTACCTGTAAATGGTGTCTATTTCGTTTAGCGTTTGGCGGTGGGGAATGACCTCCCAACTGTCCACGTGGGTTCAGTATACCGGATTCAATATAGCAAAGCTGTGAAGAATTGTATTGTACCGTGCCTGTTTGACAGAAAGAATAAGAACAGTAAACCCGGGTGAACCCTGCTATGTTGTCTGTGTCTGATTTCAGGTATCAGAAGCTGTCAGTTCTCCATCTAGCCCTGTCAGGAGCCATCTCCACATCACTCCTTTCTTCCACAAAGCCTACAATTACCATCACTGACTTTTACTACCACTGCCCCGGGGAACCCAGTTCTGCCCACAGGAACTATTCTATCCTAGCTGCCAAAACATCACCTCCGGAGGTTCTGCGGCAGCGGTAGTCCCCATTATTGACCACATATAGTGGGTGGCATCACGAGTGACAAATCCCCTGTTAATAACCCCCATTTTATTGTGCGGGCCCGGGACACGGTCCGGACCAGGACCGCCGTGACATCCCCCAGCAGTACCCCGGTCCGGCACTGAGTACCCCGTCCCAGTGGGCTCCACACAAACATGTCTGGGATGGCACACATGTGTTGAAGGGCACATGTCTGGGGGGCAAAGCCTTGGGGCGCACATTGCTCTGAGGGATACTGGCTCTGTGGCTCCTCTTTTCGTCTGTGGGGCTGGAGCAAATCACACGTTAGCTCTGCCCACAGATGTGCTTCATTGCTGAACAAAGCTCTGTGATCCCTGGAAACCAGGCCGGTAATCACAGAAAAGATCACCGCTCCTAACTTTATTGAGTTGCCCTCTTAGCTGTCCAGCCCCCCTTCTACCGGGTACTTTTCCCAATGCTGTGGGATCAGTGTCCAGATTGCTGCATCTCATGAAGGCAATCTGGCCAAGGGGTCCCCAGAGCCTCCAGCTACGAACAAAAGGCCAAATTGCCCTCATTATTAGCTGATGAGCAGGGGCCCCCTCTGTCACTGGGGCCCCAGTGCAGCTGCATCAGATCACCTATATGTCCACCCCTGGTAATAGCACTATATGTACCAACAATAACTGTCAGTGGAGTAACTTGAAACTCATAGGCCCCGATACGATAGCTCCAACAGGGCCCCCGTATTGTAAATCCTTAATAATATTAGTCTTTCTATAGGTCAAAGGGACGCTTGGGGCCCCCTAGGGTCCAGGGCCCAGGTGCTATTGCAACCCCTGCACATGTTGTACTTATGCCCTTGCCCAGGGCCTGCTCCAGGAATGTGGGCCCCAGGCGAAACAGTCTCAGTGGGCCCCTTTATCACATACTATGATTTATGAATATAATATAGAGGCTGCAGGCTGTGTATATATAATATTAAGGCTGTATTTATAATATAGAGACTACTGGGCTGTATATATAATAATATAGAGGCTGCTGCTGAGCTGTATATACAATATAGAGGCTGCAGGCTGTATATATTTAGAGGCTGTGCTTGGATGTATAAAAATAATAAAGAGGCTCTGGGCTGTGTATATTATGTGGAGGCTGTATAAATTATTTGGAGGCTGTGTGGGGCTATATATATTATTTGGAGACTGTGGCCAGGTGTATATATTATTTGAAGGCTGTGTTGGCTTGTATATATTTTTGGAGGCTGTGCTGGGCTGTATATATTTTTTGAGCCTGTGGCAGCTTAGCAGCAGTCTCCAAATAATGTATACAGCCCAGCACAGCCTCCAAATAATATATACAGCATAGCCTCCTTATTGAATGTACAGCACCGCTTCCATATACATATACAGCACAGAAAACTCTCCATATTATATATACAGCAGAGCCTCCATATTATATATACAGTACAGCATCCATATTATATATACAGCTCAAGCTCCATATTATGTATACAGCACAGCCTTAATATTACATATACAGCACAGCCTCCATATTATATATAGCCCAGCAGCAGCCTCCAGATAACATATAATACGGTGGTTCTCCTCCTGCTATGTATGTCCCCATCCTGGCCTCATCTTGGTATAAATAATCCCCCATCCTGCTGCACACAGTAAAAAAAATAAATTATTATACTCACATTCCTTCTGCTTCCCCAGGGCCATGTCCTCCTCAGATGCCACCCCACCCCATCCTTGCAGCAGGCTCCAATCTGCGCTCCCTCCCCATTACTTGTCTCAGGGCTTAATACCGGCTGGCAATAGAAAGCTGGAATTAACCCCTTATTATCCAGCATGCCACTGCCACCAGGGCCGCTAGAAGAGCCTGTAAAGTGATTGGAAATGGCATTATGATAAATGCACTATTTTCAGGGGCGTCTGCAGTTTTCAGCGTGGGGAATTCAGAATGCTTGGGTCTTACCACACAGAGAATCCAAGCCCCCAGCTGCCTGGTTTTACCTTGGCTGGCAATCAAAATATGGCAGGCGCCCATGCATTTTTTTTATTACTTATTTAAATAATTAAAAAATAATAATAGGCTTCCCTGTATTTTGATTGCCAGCTAAGGAAAAGCCAGGTAGCTGGGGGTGGCAGCCCGTAGCTGTCCACTTTATCTGTGCTGAGAATCAAAAATACTGCGGGGCGCTACATCATATTTTTATTATTTATTTATTTTTACACTCCTGTACAATATGTGTGAGGGGCCCAACAGCCAATCACAGATGCTGTCACATAGAATGGGTGTCTGTGATTCGCTGTTAGAGTAATCTGCAATCAGCTCATACATTCTAGTATGGTAGAATGTATGGGCTGGTTTCAGCTTACTCCAGCAGCCAATCACAGAAGCCCATTCTCTGTGACAGTGTCTGTGATTGGCTGCTGGGACCGTCATGCATATAGTGTAAAAAATTTTTTTTTAAAAAATGACGTAGCTCTCCGCTGTATTTTTGATTCTCAGATAAAGTCGAGAGCTGTGGGCTGCCACCCCCAGCTGCCTGGCTCTACCTTGGCTGGCAATCAAAATACAGGGAAGCCCATTTTTTTTTTTAATCATTTAAATAAATAATAAAAAAAAATGTGTGGGCTCCCACCATATTTTGTTTGCCAGCCAAGGTAAAACCAGGCAGCTGGTGGCTGGGATTCTCAGCGTGGTAAGGCACAAGCTTTCTGGGCTTCCCATACTGAAAACCGTAGCCCACAGCCACCTCTGAAAATGGCGCATTTATCGTAGCGCCATTTCTAGGCACTTTACCTGGCTCTTCCAGTGGCCTTGGTGTTGGTGGCATGCTGAGTAAAAATGGGTTAATACCAGCTTTCTATTGCCAGCTGGTATTAACCCTAAGATTCTTAATGTCTGGCCAAGTTAGACCCCACCATTAAGAATCTCTAATAAATAGTAAAAATAAACAACATAGAGACAAATTATTTTATTATAAATAAAAACAAAGAGACACTTAGTGACCCCATTTTTATTACCCCTTACTTACCCTCATACCCCTCCACCTTCTTTCTTGCTGGACTTATGCAGCTCTGCTATATCAGAGACCAGTGGGATGACAAAATCGCATCCTCTCCCCATGGTCTCTGATCACTGAACAACTGAGCAGACAGCTGTGGCTGTAAGAGGTGACGTCACCCTTGGACAGCGTTGTGTTTATTATGGCAATGCTATCCTGAGGTGACCTCAATTACCCGAACGCTAGCCCCGCGGTCTCATAACACTGAATGAATGAGCCGTGGGGATAGCAGCCGATAACAGATGTCACTCCAGGACAGCGTTGCCATAGTTACTGAAAAGCTATCCAAAGGTGACATCACCGCTTACAGACGCAGCTGTCTGCTCAGTCATTCAACGCAGAGCTCGTGCACAGGCGCCAGATTCCCAACCCTGCAGTCAGCAGAATACAAAACAGGGTGGGATCTGGTGCCTGATGTTCACGCAGGTGCAATGCTGACGGACTCTCTGCCCACACTTCGGCAGAGCTCAGGGAATCTGTGCAGGCGCCCAAGACAAGAGTACGAAGAGAGAAGAAGAGGCACCCACAACATAGACGATGCGGGGAAGACCAGCAAGGCGGCAAAGTCCGGACACAGTGACTAGATCCACTGGATTCTGTAAGTAACCATTTACATACACAGCAGGAAAGTTTATAAAGTCAAATTTAGGAGTACAGGTGGGGGGTGTAGTGGGATTATAGCCATCTTCAGAGAATGCAGCATAGGCGCTGCTGAAGGTGGTGCTTTTAGTTTAAAAAGCCCTAGGGGGGTGACAGGTTCATTTTAAAGAGAACCTGTAAGATGCAAAAATGTATTTACCTGCAGATTGTTACCACTATATTTGCAGGTAAATAGCATTTTAAGCATTCTAGGCTGATTTATTTGAGAGAGCAGCTACTGGGAGAAAATGGCATTATATTTTCCCAGAAGTCACTTGCATCCAGTTATTGAGGTGGTGCAAGTAGCTGTAACAGTCACTGTTCTAAGAGAGGTCACTGTTACTGCCATCTACTTCCCCTGAAGACTGAAAGTTGCTTTTATCAATGAGCACTGATTGTTGATATAGGAAGTTGATTGAGGCTTAAGGCCCCATTACATGCTTCAATGTCTCAGCGATCCGACCAACGATTAGACTTGGCCGAGATCGCTGGGACATCGTTTAGTAATCGCTGCTGAGCTGTCACATGTACAGATATATTCAACGACGCAGCAACGATTCCGCGACAGGCAAATGATACTTGCGGTTGTTTGGTCGCCTACGTGCTTCAGTTCTGAATAGGCGAAGTCGTAAACAAGATCGTTGAAAAGGTGTCACACACGCCGATGATGCAGGTTGAATGAACGACGGACGACAGGTTTTTGAACATGTTCATAAATCAAATCAACGATCAATGACTTATCGTTGGTCGTTAATAGGTGTCACACGCAACGACGTTGTTACGACGCTGTAATGATGTCGTTGCAACGCCCCAAAAGAAGTGACGTTTCAACGATATCGTTAGCGATATCGTACCATGTAATGGAGCCTTTAGTAGCTTTCATTTTTATGTAGCAATGATGTTTTAGTTTCTGATCTCTCATGCCCTTTTTATTATTGCAGAACCTCCTGTATTTACACAAAGGGAGATGATGTACTGCCGAAAACGATCATTTTTATGCTTACATAAAATATACAATATGGGTATTGACAAATGTTTTATTTTTGGATGTTTGCACTGGCCGGCGATTGATATTGAACATTAGTACAACAGATTCTTTGTGCAGTCATCAGATCATGTACATTACACTTTGACCAGTTAATTGAGAACCAGGTAGAACTGGTGAGCGCTTCCAGAACAAATTGACATTAGTCGTTTTCTCCAATAGAATTTATTTTATTTAATAGAGCAAAGAGTGTATAACACGTTTCGGCTAAAACGTTACAACAATAGCCTTCATCAGGTACAGTCCGAGAGATATGATAACAGGATTTATATACGGAAGTGTGGTGTCCACACTAATTACTTAAATCGATACTCATGTGGCCAGTGGCGCACCCAGAAATTTCCCAAGGTAGGGGTCCAAGAAACACACACCGGCCCTGAAAGGGGGGTGTCACCCCCCAGCAGGGTTCCGAGGGGCAAAGCCCCCGGTGGGGTGGTTTGGGGGAGCGAAGCCCCCCTAAAAGCAGGCTCTTTTGTGGGCCCTTGGGTGCTGTGTAATTGTTCCTATCTCCTGACATAGGGGCCCAGCTCCTTGTGTACTGCACCACTTCTCAGGGCCGTCCAAAGGGGGGGTCCAGACACGTAGGTCCCCCCCCTTGGGTGCGCCTATGCATGTGGCAACTCTTCTTTGTTTTACCTTAAAAAGTTGCATTTGTATACACTGCATATATTTGTTCTTATAAGCTCCTGTTTTTTAATGTTTTAGCTGAAACGCGTTGTACACTCTTTGCTTTATTAAATAAAACAATTTCTTTTGGAGAAAACGAAGAATCTCAATTTGTCCTGGAAGCGCTCACTGCATGATCCAGTTCTACCTGTTTCTCAATTTCCTCTGATGGACCTACCAGCAGGGCGGTCCAATTATCCAGCACATAGCTGCAAGCCAGAAGGTCCTGATCCAGTCACCAGATCCCGGGTGAATATGCAAAACCCGTGAGACATCTCAAAGCTGAGATTACCTCTGTTGAACCTTTTTCAGCCACTCTAACCTCTACACTTAGATCTGCACCCTCCTTTCTCATCTCTCCCCAGTCTCTTAGACCCAGCAGTCTACCGAGGTGATACTGGAATACTTTGGCCAGTTAATAAAAAGAACTTTGCTACAAATCTTGCAATTTGTATGTCCTATTTTAGTTTTACTTTTCTTACATGTATTATATTTAGATGAATATAAGTTTTAAGGTTATGTTGTTTAAAAAATAAAAACTGTTTTATTCTTGGCAGGTGGCAGTACCAGCAGCTCTGAAAGACATCTCATCTCTTCAGATTCACATGTAGATGATTGTAGCTTTGCACAAGATCCATATGAAGAGCAAGCCAACATCTCTGATATGTCTTCAGCCCTTCACACCAAAAATCTTTCATCTGATCCTTTTAAAATACTGTCTCCTGATTCATCACAGATTGTTAAGCAAAATAAAAGTCATGGAAGTGTGGAAGATAAAAAAGCTTCCACAAAGAAGAAGCCATTTTCATGCTCAGAATGTGAGAAATGTTTTACTAAGAAATCAATGCTAGTTATACATGAGAAAATTCATACAGGAGAAAAACTATTTTCATGTTCAGAATGTGGGAAATGTTTTACAGATAAATCACATCTTAATGAACATAAGAGAATTCACACAGGAGATAAGCCATTTTCATGTTCAGAATGTGGGAAATGTTTTACAGATAAATCAAATCTTAATACACATAAGCGAATTCACACAGGAGAGAAGCCATTTTCATGTTCAGAATGTGGGAAATGTTTTACAGATAAATCATATCTTAATGCACATACGAGAATTCACACAGGAGAAAAACCATATTCATGTTCAGAATGTGGGAAATGTTTTACTCAGAAAACAAATCTTAATGACCATAAGAGAATTCACACAGGAGATAAGCCATTTTCATGTTCAGAATGTGGGAAATATTTTATTCGGAAATCTTTTCTTGTTATACATGAGAGAATTCACACAGGAGAGAAGCCATTTTCATGTTTAGAATGTGGGAAATGTTTTATTCGGAAATCTTTTCTTGTTATACATGAGAGAATTCACACAGGAGAGAAGCCATTTTCATGTTTAGAATGTGGGAAATGTTTTACTTGGAAATCTAATCTTGTCAGACATGAGAGAATTCACACAGGAGAGAAGCCATTTTCATGTTCAGAATGTGGGAAATGTTTTATTCAGAAATCTTTTCTTGTTATACATGAGAGAATGCACACAGGAGAGAAGCCATTTTCATGTTCAGAATGTGGGAAATGTTTTATTCAGAAACCTTTTCTTGTCAGACATGAGAGAATTCACACAGGAGAAAAGCCATTTTCATGTTCAGAATGTGGGAAATGTTTTATTCGGAAATCTCTTCTTGTTATACATGAGAGAATTCACACAGGAGAGAAGCCATTTTCATGTTCAGAATGTGGAAAATGTTTTGGAGATAAATCATCTCTTATTATACATGAGCGAATTCACACAGGAGAGAAGCCATTTTCGTGTTCAGAATGTGGGAAATGTTTTAAAGGTAAATCAGAACTTGTTGTGCATGAGACAATTCACACAGGAGAGAAGCTTTTTTCATGTCCAGAATGCGAGAAATGTTTTACTTGGAAATCTAATCTTGTCAGACATGAGAGAATTCACACAGGAGAAAAGCCTTTTTCATGTTCAGAATGTGGGAAATGTTTTATTTGGAAATCTCTTCTTGTTATACATGAGAGGATTCACACAGGAGAGAAGCCATTTTCATGTTCAGAATGTGGAAAATGTTTTGGAGATAAATCATCTCTTATTATGCATGAGCGAATTCACACAGGAGAGAAGCCATTTTCATGTTCAGAATGTGGGAAATGTTTTAAAGTTAAATCAGAACTTGTTATGCATGAGAGAAGTCACACAGGAGAGAAGCCTTTTCCATGTTCAGAATGTGGGAAATGTTTTACTAGCAAATCAACTGTTGTTGTACATAAAAGAATTCATACAGGAGAAAAGCCATATTTGTGCTCACAATGTGGGAAATGTTTCACTTTAAAATCAACTCTTGTTAAACATGAGAGAATTCACACATGAAAGAAGCCATATTTGTGTTCACAATGTGAGAAATGTTTTTCAATTAAATCACAGCTCGTTAGACATCAGAGAACTCACACTGGAATGAAGCCATTTTAACCCTTTAGTGGTCAAGTGTAATTTTTCAAATCTGACCTGTTTCACTTTAAGGCCACGTGCACACGTTCAGTATTTGATGATTTTTTTACCTCTGGACTGGATAATTAAATACAGAAGTGGTGCAGGTGTTTCTATAAGACTTTTCCTCTGATTGCTCCACTCCTGATTTTGTCTACAAATCCTGAGGTTAAAAACTTATCAAATACTTCATGTGTGCACGTGGCCTATGTCTTAACAGTAGAATGTTTTAATATTTTTTTTCCTGGCATGTACTTTATGTTAGAAATAAATTTTAAATCAATATGTTTTGCATTTATTTATAAAAATTTGGAAAATTTGATGATATCCCCGAACCAGAAAAAAATTGCTATATTTAAACTTAATATTTTTCATTTTCAATTTATACTCGTAAACCAAATAGTTATAGTTATTGTCCAAATAATTTAATATATTATTGATTTTTAGTAACCTACAGTAAGGGTCAACATTTCCAAAAAGAAAAAAGATCTTGTGCTTCATATTTATATATAAACATATAGAAAATTACTATACAAAAGGAAGAAGACATTGTGGCAATTCAAACCATATCTTAATTACGGTAAGTCCCCCCCACTTCCCCCCCAAACCCCCTTTCCCATTCTCTGCAGCAATGATAACTATTTTTATGGTATTGGAGTATTGCCTTGAATTCTTTCTAATAAGTACCATCGGGTGTTTTCAAACTTTCTTAAGTTGATATTACGTCTCTTCGGGTAATGTTGGTAGAAGCAACGACCAAGTATTCAAGGATTTCTCCACCAGTTTTTCTTTATCAGTCAGAGTATTTAGCCAGTCCATACGAAACAGAAACATTAGTATCAAGGCTCTGGTCGGTGGTTCTGGACTTAGCCATTGTTGTAGGATACTTTTCCTAACTGCTGATGCCCACATTATTAACATGACTTTTATTTTATTTTGGAAGTGTGTTTGAGTTTTCATCTAGGATATTAATAATTGCCCATTGTGGGGTCAATGGGAACCGCACTCCACATACCCTTTGAATCTCATCATGTGTTGATTTCCAGGGTCTATTGATTTTCCCACACTCCCACTGTCAAGGTAGAAAATACGCTCTTCCACTATACTTATATTTTCTTTATATATACTTTTATATTATATATTTTTACTAATGCTCTAGGTGAGAAACAATAAGTTTTTCCCTTAACCTAGCACCCAATAGATATATCTGTCTGCTGAAAAGAAGATACTGTTGTGTTGAGATGGATGAGAACTGAGAAGATAAGCTGTCCTTGGATGCCTGTGTCAAGGAGTATCAGGAGAAACCTGAGATGTCCTACATGCCAGGAGCCCAGAGATGGCACCGTGTCAAGAAGAAGGATGGACTCAGCAGAGAAGACAAAGGACTAATTATTACTAACAGAGATAGATATATTAGCCTAACCCCACCTAACCCCCATCTAATCCCACCTTGTCCTGGCCATTTCACGCCTATTCCCTAGAGTATAAAATGCTGTGTAACTGTAAATAAAAGTCAGTTGCTGTGACCATTGCCATTGCTTAATAAAGCAACGAACATATTATAAGTTTGAACCAGATTCTCCGTCTGATTTACTCTTATCTGGTACCATATGTTCATAGTCTAATTTGGAGTGACTGGTGAAGGAGTGTATTGTCGCAACGACCCCGACACCACAGATGATGTAGACTATCTGTATTTTCTGCATTACATTTTGTGCATCTAAATCTTTCCCTTGGTGACATTTTGGATTTAATAAGTGGTGTAATATACACTATGCTCTATGTAGGATTAACATAGCCATGTCCGTGTAACTGCTGGACCCCACGACTTGTCTTTGTCTGTCTGTGGCTCTCACTATGACCTCAACCGTCACTTCTCTAAGTTCCGTCGCCCATTTTGCTGGTCCTGTGGTTGTCCCCTCCCATGACCACTCTCTTCTTAATAATGTATAAATGCAACTAGTCGACACTGGCTGTGTCATAGCGTTTCTGAGAAAGCTATTCATCCTATAACCTCCATGTCTTATCGGCTATCTGGTTTGCCTTTTTGAGCTAAACTTCTTGCCTGTAAAAAGAGGAATGGTCTATTTGTAAAGATGGGGAAGCGTTGTTTTGCAAAGTTATATGTTAATATGGAAAATGTATTGTCCATCAAATTTACTGCCATTGTACATCCCTGTCCTGCCATCCCTGTATATATTTGGGGTTGTTTTGCTCCCAGAAAGTCTGGGTTATCTAAAGAGATGAGCCACCACCCTAGTGTTCTAGTTCGGTTCGATTCGTCGAATGGGAGGTGTGTTCGTCGAATGTTCAGCTAACACCCTCGAACACACTAAAACACTAGGGTGGTGGTCAATTTCAGTTCCGCAATGTATATACATACATTGCGGAACTGAAAAGAAGTAAATTCAAGGGTTAAAAATAAAAAAAATCGATACTCACCTCTAATCCATCCAGCGACTCTTCCAGCACTGCCTACCTGTCGGAGATGTGATCCGGGCAGCGTTTCCCAGCAAAATGACGAGTTCTAGCAATAACTCGTCATGTGACCGGAAACCACTGCCGAGATTATGACGTCACCACAGGTCCTACAGATCCTCACTACTATTCACTACTAGTGAGGACCTGTAGGACCTGCGGTGACGTCATAATCTCGGCAGCGGTTTCCGGTCACATGACCAGTTATCGCAAGAACTCGTCATTTCATCGGGAAACGCTGCCGGGATCACATCTCCGACAGGTAGGCAGTGCTGGAATCGTTGCTGGATGGATTAGAGAGGTGAGTATCGATTTTTTTTATTTTTAACCCTTGATTTGACTTCATTTCAGTTCCGCAATGTATGTATATACCTTGCAGAACTGAAATCGAACTAAAATCGAACATAACCTCGAACTGCCGAATTTAGAGCAAACTGTTCTAATTCGACGAACGACTCGAACACCGCCAAAAACAGCTTGAATTTGAGATTGGTGAACAATTCGAGTCGAACACCGCTCATCTCTAGTTATCTAGAAATGGCATGAATGGTGACATCCCAACTTCCACTCAACTTATTTTCCTAGATTTCCTCCAAGTCTTTATTGTTTGCCATATAGTCGGGAATTGGTCCAAGTTATTGGGAAGTTTTTCGTTACCTAGATGCATCAGTGCCGTCAATGATATATGCGGAGTAAGTGCCTGGTCTAGTTCTACATTAGTGTAGTGAGACGTCCCCTTCATCCAATCAACAATGTATCTCAAGTTCGCTGCCAGGTTGTATCGTCCTATACCCGGGAAATTTATACCTCCCTCTTCTCTTCGAGCCTGTAGCTTCGTCAGCCCAATTCTTGATCTCTTCCCAGTGCCCCATATAAATGACCTAAATGCCTTATTTAATGCGTGTATATCTTCCTTGCGTAATAGTAAGGGTAATGTTTGGAATACATTCATTAATTTAGGGAATATAACCATTTTAATTAAGTGGCTGTGCCCTGAAAAAGATAGCGTTAAGTGTTTCCAAGAAGTTAATAATTGAAGTATTGATGCCATAAGGGGTTTTATGTTTATTGTATATAATGTGGATAAATCTGCCGGAATATGGACACCCATATACTTTATGGAAGATGTACTCCATCTGAAGGGGATATTCACTGTTATCTTCCCCTTCTCTTCGAGAGCCAGAGCTTCTACTGTATTTTCCTATGATTTCCATTATCACAGGGATTTCAATCTCAGGGTTGGAGATAAACAACAGGATATCATCCGCAAAGGCTGCTATTTTGTAGGGTACCTCTCCAATTTTTATACCCTTATATACCATTGAGTTCTGTAAGGTTCTAATTAGTGGGTCTAGGGCTAGATTAAACAGTAAGGGCGACAGCGGGCATCCCTGTCTTGTGCCTCTTTGAACCTGGAAGGGTGATGTAAAAGTACCGTTTATGACCAGCCTGGACACCGGTGTACTGTAAATAATTTTAATAGCACTACAAAACCATGGACCAAACTCCCTCAGAGCCAGGACTTCAAATAAGTAGTCCTATGATACTCGATCAAATGCTTTATCGGCATCCAGGCTAGCCACCATTGCCCGCCTGTCCTCCCCAATCCCGCGTATGAGATTACTCCTAGTGCTGTACATATGTTATATGTGATAGATTTACCGTGGACGAAGCCGATTTGTTGGGGTGAAATGATTGAGGGGAGTATCTGTTGAACTCTGTTTGCTAGTAATTTTGTGAATATTTTAAAGTCTGAGTTTAACCGTGAGATCGGTCTATAGCCCTCCACTTTCAATGGGTCTTTGCCTGGTTTTGGGAGTACTATTATGTCAGCATCTGTGAACCCGTCTGGAGCACACTCCCCCTCAACCAGTCGGTTAAAAATTTCACATAGGTGTGGGCCAATCACTCCCCCCATGAGTCTATATTATTCATTACTATACCCATCTGGACCCGGTGCCTTAGAGGTCTTTAATGTACTGATGGTCTGTATCACCTCCGCTACCGTCACCCTGCAATTAAGTAATCGTCTTTGCTCTTCCGTCAGTCTGGGGACCGTCTCAGGTGTTAGGAAGTCAGAGATGGCATCCGCCTCCTTCGGTTCTGCCCTGTAAAGAGTCTCAAAGAATGACTTGAACTCCCCATTAATTCCCTCGTCAGTAGTCTGGGTTACACCTTGTTTATTTAAGATTTTATGGACTCTGGTTGCTTTACGATATGGTCTTGTGAGTGATGCCAGCAGTTTCCTTGGCTTGTTTCCCCATCTAAACTTTCTGTTTCTGAAAATCCACACCATAAGCCGCTCTTTCATGAGCTAGGACCTCTGCCGCTTTGTCTCTAGATATTTCTTTTCTGTGAGTGGCGTATTATTGGTTTTAAATTGTTTGTATGCCTCTGTGAGCTGTGATTCCAAAATTCTTTGCATTAAATTTTTCTTTTTATTACTCACATGAGATATAATATGGCCTCTCATGACCGCTTTGGAGGTATCCCAAAAAAGTTGAGGTGTTGCTATATGTTCTATATTGTTGATTTTAAAATTGTTCCTTTCCAGATGAAGATAGTTTTTAAAATCTTCAGATGTATATAAGTACGAGGGGAACCTCCATCTCTTGTTAAATTTGATGGGTTGTCTTAACTGGATATGCATAGTGATTGGTGCATGGTCAGAAATAAATGTCTAAAATGTTTGTTTGTTGAACCAACGACATTAGTGCAGAACTATTAAGCCAGTAGTCTATCCTGGCGTGGGAGTATTGGGCATGTGAATAGTGTGAGAAGTCTCTCTCCAATGGGTGTTGTGTCCTCCAAGCATCTACTAGGTCTAAACCACTCAATAAAGACCCCAACAATTTTCCTGGGGTCCATGTTTTGGGTTGTTGTGAGTTGGATGAATCCATAATGTTATCATATATTTCATTAAAGTCCCCCCCCACAATTAATGAGTGTGTACCCCAATCTGCAATTTGGTCTAGTATAGAGGTCTGGAATTGGGTGTCTAGCATATTTGGTGCGTAAATATTAGCCACTTTATATGGGTCCGCCATTACATCCACCACCTCATATCTGATAGTATTATTAATTAAGATGACCACCTCTCGTTGTTTCTTGGAATATGATGCTTCAGCACATAACGTTTACTACGAAGCGAGGGATGATTACTCCTAATCCAGTGAGTCTCCTGGAGGAGAACTATATGAAAATTCTTCTGGTGTAGATAATTCAAGATCTTTTTCCTTTTGATTGGGGAATTTAACCCGTTAACATTCCACGAGCACCACTGGATAGACGTCAGCTCATCCACCCCACCACTTTCTTCAGTGGCCATTATCCCACTCCAGTTTTAGGTAGCTTAAACAATATGAAAGTTGTTATAGAGTTTAATTGGGACCCCTACCTATCCCAGCGAGTAGGCCTTTGGGTCACCATAGTTGGTTGAATCAGTTGTTTGCTGCAAAGAAATTCTTCCCCTCCCACCCTCTCCTGTAACCTTCTCATTAATAACATTGTAAACATCAATATAAAAAACATTGAAAACATTATGAACTTAAGGACAAACCAGACTTATCTGGACACCACCTTTCCAGGTGTGTAATGTATACCGGCTGCACATGGCCAGTATTTTCAAGGTGGCTTGACAGCCTCCTGCAGACAGCTTAGAGCCTCATGAGGGTCAGTAAAGACCCTACTTTTTCCTGCCAGTGAAAATTTCAATGTTGCCGGGTAATTTAGACCGAAATTAATATTATTGTCTATCAGCATTTTGCAGGCCGGTTGAAATGCTCTGCGTTACTACTGCCGAGTAGTCCTGAAACATCAGGACTCTGTGGTTTTGGTAAAGCAGTATTTTCTTCTTCCTGTAAGCATTTAATA
The DNA here is from genome assembly GCA_033576535.1 of Allobates femoralis. NCBI lineage: Eukaryota > Metazoa > Chordata > Amphibia > Anura > Aromobatidae > Allobates > Allobates femoralis. Next base: position 213,764,026 of record JARQOC010000011.1, on the reverse strand, counting down.
ATCGAAGTTTATCTTGGTAGTCCAGGACTTTGAATAGAACTGGTCTCGGTCCATCTTTTTCTCCAGTTCTTGGTGGTCCCAGTCTATGTGCTCTCTCTACTGCGATCTTAGCATTGTCCGACGGGATGTCTAGAGCCTGTGGTAGCCAATGAGACGTTAGCTGCACCAGCTCTGCCGGGTGAACTGACTCCGGTAGGCCTACCAACTTCAGATTATTACGTCTCCACCTGTTTTCAAGATCGTCCATTTCGTCGTATAGTTCTGTGATTGTTTTGTCTTTACTCTCCAGGCTTTCTCTCATGGCTCCAACCGTGTCCTCCAGGTCAGAAATGCGTTGTTCCGCCTCTGACAGTCTGGTGCCCTGGGTTGGTAGTTGGGAAATTAAAGGGTCTAAGGTCGTCTGAAATATAGCAAGTCTGGCATCAATTTCGGGCATAAGATGTGCTAGTTTGATATCAGCTATAGATTGCAATTTGTCTTTATCCAGCTCTTGATCCATGGTGGTCGATGGTGGGGTCATCTGGCTCTTAGAAGATGTACGATTGCCCCTCTGCTGTTTGCCCATGTATTTGTCTATTTTGTTAGCAGTGGCCATGAGGCTGTCAATATGATCGGTGGTGTCCTTAGTTGTAAAGTATTTCATTATCAGGATTCTCTATACAGAAATTTTTTCAAGCTTTATCTTTTGCTCTCCACCCACGGATTTCAGTGAGGATGCTTATCAGAGGGCTTTCTGTTGCTAGCCCGCAGTCCCTGCACCCCCGACTTCTTTCCTTCTCGTGCCTCGTGGCACCTGGCACGGCGCCTGTGGTCTCTATTTGGATTACATGCCCGGAACTTCCAGAGGTCTCGGTGCCCAGATATCACCCGCTGGGTCACCACTATAATCCTCACCCCAGAGTGCACAGTCAGCGGCCCGCCACTGTCTGGATGGGCTTGGATGGTGTTAAGCCCTGAGGGAGTTCAGCATCAGGCGGCCATATGCTAGGTCCGCCTCCCGGAAGTAATAAATAACATTTTATTGAATGTCAACATTGTCGGTTTAATCTCCATCCATGGCTGTGATTGGCAGATGATGGCTGAAAAATGCACCCATCATCTGGCAGCAAAGATGTGTACTCAGCTACTGAGCTTACATCAAAGCCAGGGAGCTGATATATTGGGGAGATGTTAAAATTAGGGATGGGCGAATCTACTCGCTAGGACTCGTTACTCGGCGAGTAGTAAGGGACTCGCAGGACTCGGTACTCTGCGAGTTTCCCAGTGATTACTCGCACAGTAAACGAGTCCAATGCAAATCAATATCAATCCTAGTTATGTCAGAGAAAAAAGGGGGGGAGGACAAAAGGCGCAATAGTGCCCCTATCACTAGACACTAAACCCAAAGGTGAGAATGAAGTTGCCACTCACCTATGCCAGTTGTGATACCCACAACTGGTTAGTAGACCTGATAGGATCAATTCCCAGATGGCTGCTGCTGGACTTCCACCGGTCTCCACTTGTGGAGACGAAATCAGAGGCTTGGGGGAAGGAAGGTGTGTAACAGTCCGCGCTGCCAGAATTTCCACGTGTAAATGATGCAAGAAGCCGATGTCCAAATCAAACCTTTCTTTTATTCATCCAACGCGTTTCAACGCCTTTCCTGGCGTCTTCCTCAGGGATCCCTGAGGAAGACGCCAGGAAAGGCGTTGAAACGCGTTGGATGAATAAAAGAAAGGTTTGATTTGGACATCGGCTTCTTGCATCATTTACACGCGGAAATTCTGGCAGCGCGGACTGTTACACACCTTCCTTCCCCCAAGTTATGTCAGAGAAGCTGACAAAACTAGGATTGCCAGTGACTTGCATTAGACTCGGCTACTGTGCCAATGATAGCAGGGAAACTCGCAAAGTAACTGCTGTTACTTTGCGAGCCGAGTCCAGCTGTCTTCTCTGTGCAGGCTGCCGCAGCTCCAGGGTCCTAGAGCCCACCTGCTCACAGAGATGATGTAGCAGAGCTGCGATTGTTCTCAGTCTGCTCATTCCCTGTGCATAGACATCTATATCTATGCACAGGGGATGTAGCAGAGAGGATATCGCGTTTTGAACTACGTCGGACGGAAGAGGATTTTCTTAATTAAAGATGGAGTCCCTAATGGCTATTTTTTTTTTATTTCTAATAAACATTTTTCTCTGTGTTGTGTTTTTTAACCCTTTATTGGAGATTCTTAGTGGCTGGGTCAAACGTGGCCTGACATTAAGAATCTCGGGCTTAATACCAGCTTGTATAACAAAGCTGGTATTAACCCCTTTATTACCCAGCGTGCCACCGCCACCAGGGCCGCTGGAAGAGCGGGGTTCAGCGCCAGAGGATGGCGCTTCAATGAACGCGCCATCTTCTGGGGCGGCTGCGGGCTGCAATTTGCAGCAGGGGGTGCCCAGAAAGCTTGGGCCTCCCTGCGCTGCGGATTCCAGCCCCCAGCTGCTTAGCTGTACCTGGCTAGACATAGAAATTGCGCGGAGCCCCACGCATTTTTTTTCTATTATTTCATGAAATTCATGAAATAATTAAAAAAAAGGGCTCCCCTATATTCTTGTGTCCGGCCAGGTACAAATAGGCACCTGGGGGTTGGGGGCAGCCCGTCGCTGCCTGCTGGATCCGGCTGGTTCCAGAAATACGGTGAAGCCCACGTGAAATTTTTTTCTGACAAATCCATAAAACAATGTAAATAAAAGGAACTGCATCTTTATTAACCCATGGGCGAGGGGTTAATAAAGATGCAGTCCCTTTTTTAGGATTGTTTTATTGATTTTTCAGAAAAAAAAATGACATGGTCTTCGCCGTATTTCTGGAACCAGCCGGATCCAGCAGGCAGCGACGGGCTGCCCCCAACCCCCAGGTGCCTATTTGTACCTGGCCGGACACAAGAATATAGGGGAGCCCTTTTTTTTAATTATTTTCATTAATTTCATGAAATAATTAAAAAAAAATGCGTGGGGCTCCGCGCAATTTCTATGTCTAGCCAGGTACAGCTAAGCAGCTGGGGGCTGGAATCCACAGCGCAGGGATGCCCAAGCTTTCTGGGCACCGCCCGCTGCAAACTGCAGCCCGCAGCCACCCCAGAAGATGGCGCGTTCATTGAAGCGCCATCCTCTGGCGCTGAACCCCGCTCTTCCAGCGGCCCTGGTGGCGGTGACACGCTGGGTAATAAAGAGGTTAGGGCCAGCTTTGTATTATCAGCTGGCCCTAAGCCCGAAATTTATGGCAGTCACGCCAATATTAGACATGACCGCCATGAATTTCTATTAAATTGTTTTAAAAAAAACACAACACAGAGAAAAAGTTTTATTAGAAATAAAAAAAAAAAGCCATTAGGGACTCCATCTTTAATTAAAAAAATCCTCTTCCGTCCGACGCAGTCCAAAACGTGATGTCCTCTCTGCTACATCCCCTGTGCATAGATATAGATGTCTATGCACAGGGAATGAGCAGACTGAGAACAATCTCAGCTCTGCTACATCAGGCAGCAGGCGGGCTCTAGGACCCTGGAGCTGCGGCAGCCAGCACAGAGGAGACAGCAGGACTCTTATCTGTGCGAGTTTCCCAGCGATTACTTGCACAGTAAACTAGTCCAATGCAAATCAATGGCAGAGACTCTGACAAAACTAGGATTGCTTCAGGCTGAAGCTTCCGAGACACATCTGTGATTTGTAAATCGCACACTACTCGCTATTACTCGCTTCCCCATTCATTAACATTGGACTCGCTAGACTCGCAACGAGTAGCGAGTCCCGGGCTCGGACTCGCTAGAGTCAAGCGATTCCGAGTAATTTAGGATTCGCCCATCACTAGTTAAAATATATCTCATCAGTTCAGCAGATTGTTTCACATGTGCTTAGATAAAATACAGCGGCTTAGAAGATTATACTACATATGATTGGCTTAGATAACAGCTTAGCATATGGCATCACATGTCATATAAAATATGAAGAATAATATAGATGGCATTCATAGATGTATAAAACACTCCTTTATTAAAACTCATTTAAAAGCATCGCAGGTGGACATATGGAAATATGGGCATCATACAAGAATGACAGCCATTCTATGCTGGCTTGCACTTCAATGGGTATATATTTGGTATAGGACCTGTTGAAGTACAAGCCAGAATGAAACAGCCATCGTCCTTGTACAATGTCTGCATTTCCATATGTCCACCTGCGATGATTTTAAATGAGTTTGAATAAAGGCGTGCTTTTATGCAATGAGTGCCATCTATAGTTTTCTTCTGATTTTGTTTGAATTGGAAGCAGTCTGTAATTTTTAGGTGTATGCACCAGTGAGTTGCTCTTTTGCCACTTTGTTTCTCCTCCTAATTTGGATCCCTGTTTAATTTTTGGTGCAAAAAGTTGTTGTTGGCTTGATATGGTATCACAAGTACTCGCGTTAGATACAATTATTGATGAGTGAGCGTGCTCACCACTGCTTGATACTTGATTGAGCATCGTGGTCCCCCGGTATGCTTGTTACTTGCTCAAGTTCCCGCCCCACATGTGTTGTGGCTGTTAGACAGCCAATATACATGTGGGATATGTTGGCTACTGGCATTACTGTGACTGGCCGGCCGCACCATGTGATTGTCTCTTATATAAGACCCGATGACGCAATGCTCGGCACACTCTAGAAGAAGTTCAGGAAAAGTTGATCTAGAAGGGAGAGCTTAGAATAGAGAAGTCATAGAGGTCTCCCTTCACATGTCCGTTAAAAAACACACGGTCTGTTTTGTCTATCCATGGGGCCATTTGGGTGTCATCCATTTGCTATCCTTGTGCCATCTGCATGTCCATGTATGCCATCCGTGTGATATCCGCGGTACAAGTGCCCGAAAAAAATGAATGACACTGAATTAAATGTTTATCTTAATGTATTAAAGGAGAGCAAAGATAGATAGATAAGAGATGATAGATAAGAGATGATAGATAATAGGTACATAGCTTTGACAGCTATTTAGCCAAATAATTATGTGTAATCTAAGTTTATTGAGATAAAACAAATACAGTACAACTCCGCATATATTGAATATATTAATACATATACAAATAAAAAAATCTTGAAAACATTGGTCGTATTCCAGTCTCTGGCAAGATCTCAATTTCTCAAATAGAGCGTCTGTTGAGGAGTAGCTTAAACCTTTGCTTTAAGGAACAAAATTGGACCAATGAGGCAGAAAATAATGTCCTTTATGCCCCGGAACCGGGAAAAAACAGTCCTTATTTTATCGTATGTAACACGGAACTAATCAAACTATGGAGGAGTCCACAGATATAGACTCACATTACAACTTTAGTGTATATCTCTTACTGATGACTCATCTTATATGCATATATCTTAAATATCGTTGAGATCATAAGCGTCTTTTCAACTAAGCAAAAGGAAATTGACGTATAGAGAACAAACGAAGAAAAGGGAGATGTACGAAGTAAGGAGAAGAATGAAGTAGTAAAAGAAAGAGAATAAAGAACGAAAGAAGAAAAAGAAGGAGGGGAGGGGTGGACCTCTAAGTGGGGACTTCCCCCCTCCCCCCAGGTGCCTCTCTCCGCCACTGGAAGACCAACTCTAATATTCTCTGTCCCTTGGGAATACATCTACGCAGGAGGGGAAGCATTTTAGGAGTCTACGGTATCGTCTCTGAATGTAGGAGCAAAACCAGAGAGTCCAAGAACAGTCTCCATTGACTCCATATTCTCAGGAATTTATCCTTAGAATCTCTGAGTTCAGCCGTGAGATCTTGCATTTTATGGATTCTATACATTTCTATTAGGCAGTCTGTTAATCTTGCACATTGTCAGGTTTTCCAGAATCTGGGTATGACCATACGGGCTGCCATTGAGCAGAATCTGAGTGTATCTTTTTTGTGAGCTAATCGAATCAGGGAGTACCGTTAGAAAGGCAACTTCTGGAGTTGCATTCATCCGGTTTCCTGTGATCTTAAAATATATATCGAATATCGATGTCCAAAAACGTTGGATCCATCTACAGCTCCACCATATATGTAATAAAGTGCCTTTGGCATTATCACACCTCCAGCATCTGTCAGATACGAAGGGGAATACTACATGTAGTGCTGCTGGGCAGTGGTACCACGGGACAATATTTTGAAATTTATTTCCTGGGCAATGCACGCCATGGACATTTTGTGTGTCATTATGCATGCCTTGTTCCAGTCTTCCTTAGATAATGTCAAGGTACGATCTTCATACCATCTCATAATTAGTCTTGTTAGTCTTGTCATCCTCTCCCCTCCGACCCCACCGGCCCAATACCATGAATAGTTTTTCAAAGCGCAATGGAAGGCTGGTCACCCTTGTCTAACCCCTAATCTCCCCAAAAAGGACTTCAACTGGGATACCGCTAACCATGAGGAACTACTCCGTTCTCCTCCGCGCGGTTCTGCCGCCCTGGGGTCATCTGTGACTAGAATCTGATAAATGCAAGGATTCCCAGATCTCCTCCAGCCCAGAAAACCCTCAGCCCCCTCAGTAGGGGGGAAATCTGGATTTAAGAAGAGCTGAGTAAGCGGGTTCCATCCAGATGAAAGGCAGCCTGTCCTGTTTTCTATATCCCATACCTTATATAAAAGGAGAAAGAAAAAACCGGCTTCACGATCGCTCTGTCCTCAAAGATAATAAATCCACGTGCCTATGGACTCCGACCAACTCTTTAAAATTATACATGCGCCGACCTTTGGCATTAAACAATAAAGTTCAGCTCAGTAGCGGGGTACACCCGCATGGTACACAGATACATCCACTGTTGCAATAATGTAGTGGAGGTATTTACACTATCCCGTCACTGACCGTATGCAACCTCCTGTCCCTGAGGTTACCTTTTACAGGTGAATGGCTGCTCCATATACTGTCTCCTGACAGTCCAGATATCAGGAACCAGGATCTGCTATAAACTTCCCAGCCTCAGAGCACACTGTAGCCACAACATGTGCTCAGCAGCAGGCTTTTCCAGCTCTACGACCTGAGCTGTACTCACAAACTGAATGGCCCTGTGCTGACCTCACAGCTGGGTTTCAGTGCTTTCAATCAGCACACACTCAGACCTGGAAGTTAACTCCTTGTGTACCGTTCAGGTCTAACAGGCTCATGTGAGTCAGGCCAGCCACATGCCATAGCGCCGGCATGCCTCACAATATATATATATATATATATATATATATATATATATATATATATATATACATATATATATATGTACCCTGTGCTCCAAATTATTATGCAAATTGGTTTTAAGCGTCATAGGGTTTTAATTTTATTTTTTTTCAATTAAACCCATTAATGGTATTGTGCCCCAGGGTTCTTTGGATCACTGAAATTAATCTCAGATATCTGTGATAATTAGTTTGGCAGGTGAGCCCAATAAAAGGAAAACTGGGTGTTCCACAATATTACGCAGGCCACAGTTTTCAAGTAACATGGGAAAGAAAAAGGATCTCTCTGCTACCGAAAAGCAATAAATAGTGCAATGCCTTGGACAAGGGATGAAAACATTAGATATTGCACGGAAACTTAAGCGTGATCATCGTACTGTGAAGAGATTTGTGGCTGATTCTGAGCACAGACTTGTCCATGCAGATAAAGGCAGAATGAGGAAGGTTTCTGCCAGGCAAGTTCATCAGATTAAGAGAGCAGCTGCTAAAAAGGCCTTACAAATATATATATATTTCAATGCTGTTAATTAAGTAGGTGCAGTTCACAGTTTGTCCATTGAGGGGAGACAATGCTCTAATTATTATTTTGTGGATGTATTTTACACTTTGACCACTTGAGGGAGACAATGAACCATCTAAACCTTTATACACCTTTTTTACAGTTTACAGTTTGTCCACTTGAGGGAGCCAGTGCATCAATAACATCCTCACAGACTTTAACTACCTCTACCACTGCCCCGGGGAACCCAGTTCTGCCCACAGGAACTATTCCATCCAAGCTGCTAACCCATCATCCCCGGAGGTTCTGCAGCAGCGGCGGCCCCATTACTGGCCGCATATAGTGGGTGGCGTCAGAGTGACAAATCCCCTGTAAATAACCCCCCATTTTATTGTGCGGGCCCGGGACACGGTCCGGACCAGGACCGCTGTGACATCCCCCAGCAGCACCCCGGTCCGGCACCGAGTGCCCCGTCCCGAGGGGCTCCACATTTACATTAAAGAGAATGGGAAATGTGAGTCACACAGCTGAGAAGTCGTGGTCAACTCCGGAGATCAAGTTTAATCAATGGTTGTTTCCACTGAACTTGCAGCCAGGGAAGACCGTGTGCGACAATGCAGCAAACCTGGGTGCAGCCCTTCGCTGGGGCAAGGTGACACACATGACTTGTATGACTGATGTCTTGAACTTGGTCGTCCAGAAATTTCTAGCCCACTATCCCAGCCTAGATGCGCTTCTGCAGAGGGCACGGTCACAGCTCAACGACTTGCATTGCTACAGAAGTCTTTCGGCCTGCTAATTCACTGCCTGAAATGCGATGTGCCAACACTTTGGAATTTCCCCCTGCACATGTTGCAGCGACTGTGGCAGCAGTGACGAGCCCTGGTGCAGTATTTATGATGTATAGCCTGGGCCAACGCGATCCAAAGGTGGGGCAAATCATGCTGCTGGAGTGGTTTCAGATCAAGGACCTCTGCACCCTTCTGCAGAGTTTTGAAATGGCTACTAAGATGTTTAGCGCTGACTATGCCATTATCAACATGACTATTCCTGTTATCTACATGCTTTAGCACACTTTTACCAGTATTCAGAGTGAGGTGGTGGCCCAAGAGGAAGGGGAGGAATTAGAGGAGAAGGCATATGTGGAAGGGATAACAAGATCTCAAAGGTCTAGATGGTCGGCAGCACTAAGGCGGCTGGCATGGGAGGGTGGGGGAGAGGGAACAATAAGGGCACATGGCAGCAGCCAAACTTAATGAAGGTGCAGGAGACCGAGGAAATGTAGGATGGACAGGCGATGGTCATGGAAGACTTCACAGATTAGGGAGATCTTGATCACATTTCTGTTGTGCGAAGTTGGGGGGAGAGGGCATATGAAACAAGCGTGAATGTTACCCCACCACCACCAACACAACAAGGACTTGGGCCTCCTGGATGCACAAGACACATGAGCGCCTTCTTGCTGCACTACCTGCAACTTGATCCACGGATTGTTAGAATTTGAAGTAATGCCAACTACTGGGTTGCCACATTGTTAGATCCCCGGTACAAGAGTAAATTTGTCCAAATGCTTCCTGCCCTGGAAAGGGGCGCATGCACGCAGGAGTATCAACAGAAGCTTTTACACAATCTTAGTACTGCTTTTCCCCAAAACACCAGTGATGAACATAGTGAATATCGCAGTTCTACCTTTCCAACCCGGGGAACGTCGAATCGTCATCACTCGAACGTTAACAGTAACAGTGTATCTGGTAACAGCAATTTTGTAGAATCGTTTTACCTTTTTGTTAGACCATCCTTTGCAACGCCAGAAGATAGAACAAGTCTGACACATAGTGAACTCCTAGAGAGGATGGTACAGGAGTATCTACAGCTGAATATCGATGCCATGACTGTGGAACTGAACCCTTGTGCATTTCGGGCTTCAAAACTGGAAAAATGGCCTGAGCTTGCCACTCATGCCCTGGTGATTTTGTCATGCCCTGCAGCCAGCGTTCTCTCTGAACGTGTCTTCAGTGCTGCTGGTAGTGTGCTGATGGATAAGCGCATGCCGCTGTCCAGTGACAGTGTAGACAGACTAAGGTTTATCAAGATGATCAAGTCATGGATCCGCAAGGACCTTTCCACCCCTGTGTCAGCCTATGGAGACTAAACGCTTGTGTACTTTTCAAAGTGCTGCATTAAACTCCACATTTCACTATTTCAACTCTGGGGCAATTGATGCCATTTAAGTGATGGCTGTGCTATTTTATTTCTGACACTCCTGCCCCTGTTTCTGAATATTCAACCTATTTGTCCATTGAACCAGTGATTAACAAATTTGCTATATTCACATTTCATATTCCACTATTTTTGGGTGCTTAAAAGCAGTGATAACTAAATCTCCCTTGATGCTTGCGTAAAGTGGTTTTGGGCATCAAACCAAGTTTTGGCAAATGTGCCTTATACACATGAAAGTTTTTTGGGCCCTTAAAAGCATTGTTTGGTCAATCTCCCCTATCCACCAGGCCTATACAGGTCACCGACCTACCTGAGTAGTTTTTCCTGTAATACTCCATGACACTTATAGTGGTCCCACATGTGTGTGGCAGAGCATAACATTGATGGGAGCACTTGCATGAGCTTTGAGTTTATCCGGCCCACTAGGGTCATTGACCTACCAGACTAGCTTTTATGGTAATATTCCACGAAATGTATACTTGTCCCACCTGTGTGTGGCGGGGCATAACATTGATGGGAGCACTTGCATGATCTTTGAGTTTATCCAGCCTACTAGGCCTAAACAGGTCACTGACCTAGCTCACTAGTTTTTTCAGTAATATTCCACGAAACTTATACTTGTCCCACCTGTGTGTGGCGGGGCATAACATTGATAGGAGTGCTTGCTTGAGCTTTGAGTTTATCCGGTCCACTAGGCCTAAACAGGTCAATTACCTACCTGACTATTTTTTTTGGTAATATTCCACGAAACATATTGTTGTCCCACCTGTGTGTGGTGGGGCATAACATTTATGGGAGCACTTGCATGAGCTTTGAGTCTATCCGGCCCACTGAGCCTATACAGGTCACTGACCTACCTCTCTAGTTTTTCCTGTAATACTTCACAAAACCTATAGTTGCTGCAATGTTTAACCTTGAAATGCTAGGCCAGGTTCTGTTCCCAACCCTGTGCCATGCAGGCAGGCCGCGACATTCAGCAATTTTTGATCTGGCACAATTGATGCCATTTTGCTGTGGTCTAACCGTTTGGGAAGAGTGAGGACTCTTGTTGGGATCCCCTTGCTGGGTGGTATGATTTGAGCAGGGCGTTACATGCCTATACCTGTCTGTCATCCTTCTTTTACTCCTTCACCTCTTTTTACTTAATGTATATATGCAGCCTCATAACTCTCCATATAGTGCAGCCACATAGCCTCTCCACATAGTATCATGCCCCCCCTCTCCTCCTCCCATAGTCCTCTAGCCACCTTGCATTCACTTATTAAAAAAAATATCTGTACTTACCTCTCCTGGTTCCCGTGCTGCTCCATTCTCGTCCTTACAAAAACTGAAGAGAAAACTGAGGAGGAGGAGGTGAGAGGAGGTGTCACCAGCCTGCTAAATGTGTTCCACAGTGGAACTCAGATGGAAAGCAAGCAGTGGTAAGAGGAAGTGAGGGGAGGAGCAGCAGTAGGGAGTGAGTTACTCCCTCTCCACCCCTCCCCTCCTCTCCCTTACACACGAGCCCCATAGCTGTGTACAGCACGGTGCCGCGCAGTGCAACACATCTATGTGAAGCGGGTGCCCGGTGCAGGGATTGGCGGCTGCTGGGGGCGACGCGGGCCCCTTTATGTCCGGGCCCCGTCGCAGTCGCGACCCCTGCGACCGCGAACCTTACACCCCTGGAGCTACACCTACTTCTCCGCTAGCAGCAAGGGAACATAGTTTAAATCAGCTTTAAATCTCTGATAGCTATAGGTATCTTACATGTTTTACCTCCTGAAGGATGACAGGAGAGGCCACGAAAACAGCCAACAAGGGGAGAGGGAGGTGTGCAGGAAGATAAAAAAAAAAGCTCAAGTGAGAAAACTAAAACACGTTTATATAAGGTAAAGAGGAGAAGCTAAAGAGAGCTACAAATAAGCAGATCAAATAAAACCCCTGGGAAACCTAAAATAGATGAAAGGAAAAGGTGTTAGGAAGGGAAACAAACCGACCCACTGCAGGAAATAAACTGGTATTTACTAAAATATAAACCCCCTTAACTGAAGGGCTGGAACTCCTAAACCAAAGTACACCTAGAGGTATAGCCAGTAAGGAAGTGCAGTTAAAGGTGAACATATAAAAAACCCATCCCAGAATATTATAGGGCAGACGAAAATAGGAAAATGAGAAACACCTGGAGAGGAGCGATCCAAGAAGAGAGAACACAGACAGCTGGAACTTCAGCATGTGGAGAGGGAAAAAAAACAGGGAAGGAAAAGCAGCCCAGCAGACAGAGGAACCAACCATGCAGCAATGGGTCATGGGATTGAATCACCAAACCAGACCATGACAGCTTTCTCTACTTATTTCTATGATTAAGCTGTAAACTTGTCAGCATCCTTGCAATATCCACATCTGGCACAAAATGGATACTGGAGTGCCTGTTTCTGCTTTTATAAAGGCATAGCTAGCCCCTCCTGACTGGCTGTGATATCCCATCTGTTGTCTAATGTAGAGCATTGTGCTGAAGCCTACCTGGCCATACTCTAGGTCTTGGGATCCTTTTTTGGCTGATGGAATCTGCTCAGGGCTGGAGTTCAGATGCTTTATGTATCCAAAGCACTGGAGTGAGCATTGCTGTGGTTGGGTGCAGTTGGTGCTTGGCCCAGTGTGAGTGTTTGATCGGCTAGAACTGGGGCTAACAGCACGGTTTTTGGGTGTAGTGTGCTTCCAAAATTAAAAGATAAACAATATCTCCGCCCACCCCCGGAAGTGTTTTGTTTATGGCTGGCTGTATGTGGGCTAAGAGCTTGACTGACAATCATTGATTTCCAAACAGCACAAGTCCTGAACAGTGTACAAAAAAAGGTCCGGCAGCACTGCCTAAATCCAATTTTCTATGGGTCTGCTCATCTCTAGTCTCCACAACTACTCTCAGTGTATTCATTGCTGATGTCACTAACAATAGCCAATCAGTGAGGTCAGTAATGTGACTCATGTCACTACGTGACTCATGTCATCAACTTGGGAAAAACTGCTGAGCTCACTGGCCTTAGTGCTGTTGATGTGACGATAGAGCTACAGGTGATAATAGACACTAAAATTAGCAATGAATATTCAGTGCTGGACCTGGGGAAGGTGAGTGAAGGTTAGACTTTTTTAAGCAAACTGTAGCAAGGGAAAAGGAGTATTCCGAAACCGTAAAACCCATTTTATAACATGAAGCTAAGTATATTCTAATATATAAAGTTGAGTTTGGGTGTGTATGTGTGTATGTGTGATGCCCCGGGGTCCAGTAGCCACAATATAAGCTTGGAGGTGAGGCAAGGCATCCACCAGGTAAGCACACGCACAACACCATTCTGACTCCAGGCCAGAAGGGGGATCTCTGAAGCCCGGGTTCAGGGCAGGTCCCCTATAAATTCTGGTCTGAGGGTGGGGCCAGTTACTGTAGTTCAGTTCCAGAGAGGACTGTAGAAGACAGCCTAGGGACAGCAGCCGCACTAGGCCCATCCTAGGAGACTGACTGACCGTGTGTTAGACCCGTGGTGAGGGTATGAGTAAGTGGAGAACTAGGTCTGGGGAGTGGAGCCAGTACAGGTTCACCCCAGGACCTAGTGAAGTACGATCACCGGAGACCGAGGTCGTCATGGATTCTATACCCAGCGACCAAACCCGGAGAGCGGGCAATTTCTGGTTTCCCACTCACACCAAAGCCAGGAGACACAGCTGCACCACAGAGCCCAGGAGGTCCAGACCGGAGAAGGGCTTGCGCCGTCTGTCATATGGCTACACCGACAAGAGAGGGTCACAGCACAGCTCTATGCAGCCAAGGCCCTCCTGAACTAACTAACACTGTAGGTAGGCCTCAGAACTTGCCCGGCGTTGATAGGCCCCAACTCACCTCCAAGCTCCGGATCCCAAACAACAACTTGGGCAGTACTTGGCTACACCTGCAAAAACATCATTAAAGGTAAAATGGACTGTTCTTTTCGTGTCTGTCCACTTTTTCGTATGCTGACTTCACATGCAGACTATATACTGGCCCAGGGGATAACCATCCCTGCCCATGGAGGGCTTATCACTTCGCTGCCCATCGCCATCATTCGCCATCATCCCCAGGACTGTGACAAGCAGCGGCGGCTCATATTGGCCACAAACCACGGGTGACGTCACATCCTTGACAAACTCTTTCCCTTTTTCCTTTTTATTTTTATTCCCTTTTTATTGACGTCGCCCAGGGTCACGGAATCGGTCCGTAGCCATCACTGTGACATCTCCCCAGATAACAGAGACTGGCGGGCTACTCATATGCCACACCACTCCACATGGCCACATCCACTATCAGTAGCCACACCCACTCCACATAGCCATGCCCACTGCACAAAGCTGAGTATGTACCAAGACTCCACATAGCCACGCCCACTCCACATGATCAAGTCCACTCCACATGGCCATGACCAACTGCACATAGCCACACCCACTCCAAATGTTCATGTCCACTCCACATGGCCATGCCCCACTACACGTAGCCACGCCCACTCCAAATGTTCATGTCTACTCCACATGGCCATGCCCCACTACACGTAGCCACGCCCACTCCAAATGTTCATGTCTACTCCACATGGCCATGCCCCACTCCACATAGCCATGCCCACTCCATATACCCACTTCACAGCCTGCATCTACACATATCCCCACCTTCTCCACATAGCCTCGCCCCAGGACTATGTTGAGGAGTGAAGCTATGAAGGGGTGGGGCTATACATGAGGGTGGTGTTATGAAAGGGGCAGGGCTAATGGGATGGGTGGGGCTATGTGTAGGAGCAGAGCTATGAAAGGGCAGGGCTACTGGGGGGTATGGCTTTGACACACACACATACTTACATTACCATATATGGGCGAGATTACCATATATGGGCATTTCTCCAGGGCAACATCTGACCCTATTGCTAGTACATAATAATAAACACAAATATGCAAAGTAAGAAGAACTTATCTGTAATTTATTCATCAGTGCATCAATGACATTTTAACAGATCATCCCCGATTTAAAGTAGGCATTTTATTGAAATTATTATTTTCTCAGATTCACAAAATACAAAGAATAATCAAATAATTATCCTGCTCGTAGTTTACATGATAGAAATCTAACATTGCTCAGTTATAGGTCATCAAGGTAAAGCCGAGTATCAAAATGAGGAGAGATGTAGAAACTCCTGAAAAACAAAGAACATATTAGAAAACCCAAAATGCAGTAAACAATAAAACATTCATAATGACAACATTTTGAAAAGTGTGAAAGAACTGAAAGAGAAAGAAGTGCAAAATAGTTAAAAACAGGGGTGAAGACTTAGGAGACTCACCTTGTGTGGTTGTGAGAGTCACAACCACTGTAAACGCTTGAAAGTACGGCTGTTTCAACCCCACGCGGATACAAACTAAAGGTGGCAGTGGAAAGAGTTAACACTGCGTTGCCATGGATAAAAGACATTAAAAGGATTCCTCAAAAGTATTTTCTGGAGATTCCATTTCTTTCATCAGGGCAAAATCACATACGTCATTTTATGTGATTTTGTCCCGATATAGAAGATAGAATCTCAGAAATACGTGAACAATAAAAACGCCATAGATGAATCCTTTTAATGTCTTTCTCCATGGCAGCGCAGTGTTAACTCTTTCCATTACCGCTTTTAGTTTCTAAAGATTTTGAAAAGGATCAGTGAGATAGGGGAAGGCAAAATGAAGAGACACCAAGCACTGGACAGTGGGGTGTAGGGATGGTGAGCTGAGTATTACATTTTCTTTACATCTTACATTTATTATTGTTTTTGGTCTGAATGGACCCCAGAGCATAACAAGGTACATTCAATTCTGTAGATCTAATATTCCTGTAAAGTCTGAATGATTTGGCAAATTCAAATCTGGGCAGATTCAATTAACTCTAATAGAGGCACCTATAATGCCGATGTCCCCGTACTATGCTGCCTCCAGGTAGCAGGAACGCCAGCCGCAGCCTGTCCGCATGTCTTCTCCCCCCTTTGCGACCATCCACAAGGTCATCTGTGGTCTCTCACTTCTGGGGCCTGTGAGACACTGCAGAGACCTCCTGGGAGTGTGCCTATGGTGTGCTGCCATGCTGCTGCCTTGCATTTAAAGTGCCAGTGTGGTATCTCCAGGAAGTGCCTCTCAACCTATAGCTGAGTGGCACTGGATATATAAGGCATCCTCCCATTAGGGAAGGTGCCTGATCAATGCCATTAGTCAGTTTACTTTAGTCTTGCTAGCTAGTTATCACGTCTAGTCCTTGTGTCCTCTGCCTGTCGTTGTGTCCAGCCTTCCTATACCTGTCTGCTCATGCCGGTCACATCTACTCCTGCTTCCCTGTCTGCCATTGCCATCCTAGCCTGCACCTGCCTACACCAGTGTCCATCCCTGGGCTACCAGCCTGGTATACCAGACACTGTGGCTGCCCTGTCTGCTACAGACAACCCAGCTGCACCTGCAATACCAAAGACTGTGCTTCAGTTCATCTGTGCCCTGGGGGGTCAGCTGTAACAGTTCCCTCTGTGGTCCAGTGTGTTCAATAGCCAACACTCGCCTCTGCAAGCATTACAGCGCCTCTATAAAGAATTACATCATCATATGATTGTTTTATATAGTGGGGTTACAGGCACAAGCTTATGTAGTACAGCTAGTGAACTTATCAGATGTGTAAAGGGCGACTGTCATTCTATTAAATCATAAAGTTCCATCAATATAACAATAAAAAGGTTATGCTTAATAGAATATGATGACACAATAGTGTCCAGCTCCATCCAGCTACAACCCTGAAAGGCAAATATATGAAACTCTTATAGAAATGATAGGGAATACAGAAATAGCAAAGCACAACCCCTACTGTGCGATCCAAAGAACTCCAGACAAGGCCTACCTACATCTATACAGAACGGATGCAGATTTTACATCATACTCTTTGTTGGTAGTAGAAAAAATAGTAATTGCTACAGCTTGCCTAATTTATAGTGATTAAGAAGAGTAAAACACTATTCCTTCTGTAAATAAGTTGTAAACTATATACAAAAGGTTTTTTATTATGTCGGTCTTTATTACTCATTACAAAGTAACAACTTTCTGTAGTCTTCTCAGTTTTGATCAATGGATGAATGACTTACTTGTGCTTGAAGACAGAGGTACTGCTGCTGGTAATGATGGTGGATCTTGTGTTAGACCTGTTAAAAATGAAAACTAGAGATTAAATATATGGAACACGTGGGGAAGCTCAAGACAATATAATTTCTTGAATGGTAAAATAACAAAATTAAGCTATTTTCACACGTACGTGTCTCTGGTAGGTGTGCTGTCTGTGCAGCCACATGCCAGAGACATGTTGACATGGTGTGTCTCTTCCCTGACTGTGTTCATGTTCTCTTTGTAATATAACCTGTAGGCAGGGTGGGGCTGGAAACTTCTGGGAAGTTCTCCATGGAGACAAATGTTCAAAGAGGGTGTGAGCCTTGCTTTTTTAGTTAGTTAGTGCTGTGACGTGCAAAGGATTTGGATCTGAGGCTGCGCCCAGGTCCGGGTGCCCGTGTGTGGATTTATAGAAGCTGCCACATGGGATTGTGTTGTCTTCCTCACCTGCTGGATTCAAGGACTTCATATAGAGACTATTGCTATACTTTCCCTGGCATCAGATTACCGGGTGGCAGCCCCCAGAACTGATCCCTTTGTTGTGGACTCATTGTGGACTTTAAAGAGCAAAATTCCTATTTGATGTTCTATGCTCCCTGTAAATAAAGTTCATCTGCCTGGTGTCCCTTCCTGCTCTGTCGCACACCCCGTCACACACATACATATGTACACGCATTTTACACTATGGTCCCCTTCAAACGTCCATGTTTCTGCATGGATCATGACTCCATGTAGAGCAGATGTGTGTCCACACAGAGACATGTCCATTTTTTGGGGCAGCACGGACCCATTCAGGTCAATGGGTGAGAGCCAAACATGTCCTGCACACGAATATCATCTGTATGACATCAGTGTGCACAGACATGAGCTAAGAGTTTTAGTGTAAAAATAAATAATTTGTTTCACTTGCCTGACTCTAGCGATGTCCTGTTCCTCTCACTTCCGGGGCCTATCATTAGTCTCATGAATATTCACTGTACTGAGTGCCACAGCGGACCCAGAAGTGAAAGGGACAGCACACCGGAGACAGGTAAGTTTCTAAAGACAACTTGTCCATGTGCTATCTGGATGTCACATGGATAACACATCTATGTCACAAAAAGAAAAAAGAAAAAAGATAGCGGCACTCACCGGGCGTGTTTCAAAGGTGCTTTATTTGGGTACCCTCATTCCAGGGTCCCACTCAGGAGGGAGGGGGTGCAGAGACAGCAGAGATGACGGATCTCCGTTTCGGGGCTCCTACCCCTTCCACGGACCTCAATGTCTGGCATATGACGTCACTTCCGCCCTTATATAAGGGCCGGTCAAACGACATCATCGCCGCACCGTGTAATACAAAGTGCTTAATAAGTGACACATGATAAAAACAGGTATTAATTTACAACAATGACAATGTGTGCGCTAGATCATTATAAAACTATATACATTGAGCATAAATGTGTTTCATTTCAGTTAGCATATATTATGTGCAGGTCAGTGCACTACCTTACTTGGTTTCCTCATGCTATCCATGCAGTTACCGTATTACTTCTAAATGATGCTCCTATACCAACATGTCTATAGTAAAAAGTCCTCTTTCACTTGTCTGGGAAAACTGCTTGAATAGCAATTGCTAATCCCGCAGTTTATCCCTGGACCTGAATGGAATTCAGTCCACTGGAATCACTATATTGTTCTCATGCATCACCAGTGTATGCCGGGTATGATTCCCAATCACTATATTTTAAATATTTTTTTTTTTTTTTTTTTTTTTTTTTTTTTTTTTTTTTTTTTTTTTTTTTTTTTTTTTTTTTTTTTATATATTTTTTTACCCTTTACGTGCTTTCATCCACCGGCTCAGTCAAGGTTTCCATATTTATATATATCTCAGATTATTGACTGGAAAATGTCAAGAATCCGTATTGAATTCCTGCTTAGGCACCAAAATACAAGGATCAACAGGGATCGGTACCCTAATAGGGATTATACATTATATTATTTAATTTTTTATTTTATATTTTTTTAAAGGAAAGGAAATAAATCATTTCGTTCATTTAATCCCATTGGTCCACAAGCTTTTGTATTATTGATCCATGTGCTTTCGCGCTGCAGGAGTTGTTTATGGGTGTCACCGCCCTGACGTGATGGAGTCACCCGTTCTAAGCCTGTGAATGTCAGCACATCAGCGTTTCCGTTGTGGTATTCCCGTACATGTTGAATGAGTCTTGTGCAGCCCACTCCTGACTCTACAGATTTGTAGTGCTCTCTGAATCTCACGTACAGTTCCCTCACAGTTTTTCCGATATAATACCGCATGCAAGTGCAGAAAACCGCATATACCACCCACTTCGATTTACAGCTTATGTATGAGTGTACATTACATTCAATTCCACCTATTATTACTGGGTTTTCCGTTCTATGTGCTGAACAGAATTTGCAGTTTCTGCACCGGATGTTGCCAACAGGTCTATGGCTATCCAGCCATGTTTTTTGTTTTTTGGGTTCAATTCTGTTCCTGATGACCAAATCCCCCAAGTTATGGCATCTTCTATATGCGAACAGAGGGGGGCCTATATGTTTTGCTCCCAAGTCTCTGTCTTTTTCTAGGATATGCCAATGTTTTCTCACTGCATTCGTTATTTTTTTATACATTGGTCCATATTTAAAAGAAAAAATGAATCTCTTGCCAGCTGTTTCGTTTTTTCGGGAATCTATCTTCTTTGTCCTATCAGACTGCGTTTCATTCAGTCTGTCACCAGCTTCTTTTAACACATTTTCAGGGTAACCTCTTGCCGCAAATTGTTTTCTAATTGTTGATATTGTCTGTCAAAATTTTCTTTTTTGTTGTTCATTCGTTTAATTCTTAACATTTGACTATACGGGAGTGCGTTCCTTGTGTGTATGGGGTGCGCACTGTTAAAGTGCAGCAATGAATTAGAGCTGGTTGGTTTCCGATACAGGGATCTTACAATGTTATTATTTTCAATCTGGATTTTCATATCCAAAAACTCAAGGGATTGGTCACCAAAGACAGAAGTGAATACCATATTGTGTTGGTTGGCACTATTCAGAAAATCAACAAAAGATCCGAAATTTTTTTCATCACTTTCCCATATTATGAACACATCATCCACAAAACGGGCATATAATTTAATGAATTTCAGATATGGATTGCTAGAGCTGTATACTAATTTATCTTCCAAATGTGCTAGGAATAAGCCAGCCAGGGTACAAGAAACGGGTGTACCCATTGCCGTACCTTCTGACTGCCTATACCAGGTATCACCAAATTCAAATGCATTATGGGACAGGATAAACCATAGGGCCTCTGAGACTAAATCAATCATTTCTGGGTCCTGTCCATCTACTGCTAGAATTTCCCGAATGACAGACACTGCTAGTTGTTGGGGTATCCTAGTGAATAAACTTTCAACATCTATGGAGGCCAGTTTATAACTTGACCTCCATTCAAACTGATCCAACACCATAGCAAACTGGTTGGAGTCTTTGATGTAAGATGGTACTTTTTTGAGAAGTGGCCTCAGTAGCCAATCTACATACTGAGACAGTGGTTCGGTTAGTGAACCCACCCCTGAGACAATAGGTCGTCCGGGGGGGTCCACTAACCGTTTGTGCATCTTAGGGAGATGATACCAGAAAGGTTTGCGTGGGTACTCAAGGAACAGCCTTTCTGCCAATTTCTTATTTAAAGCGCCCCTTTCCACATACTTACGTAACAGATTGCGTAACTCAGTGTTGTATTTCCAAGTCGGGTCCCCCCCCAGCTTTATATATGTTTCAGAGGACATTAACTGCCTTTCGGCTTCTTTTATATAATCCGCCCTGTTCATTAAAACTACGCCTCCCCCTTTATCCGTTTTTTTTACCAGGACATCATGCCATGATCTAATTTCCTGCAGGGCCCGTAATTCTCCCTTTGTTAAATTTTTTTTGGGTTTGGGGTATATTAGTGCGTCTATCTCTTTATTGACCAATTCCTCAAATAGGTCAATACTGTTGCCTGGGGATACAGGGGGGTAAAAAGTAGATTTTACCCCTCCTGTAAACCGGGAATCTGTTTTATCACTCTCGTCTTTATCTTCTAAAACTTCTGGGGCAAGATCTAAAAGGAATGCTGTATCCTCTTTTACCATCTCTAATGAGCTATCCTTGGCAAAAAACCCTAATGCTCCCAACCGTATTTGTTTTTTTGATGCATTATCATTTATTTTAGTATACCTCTCACTTTTAGAGCATTCATAAAACTTAAACAGATGAATCTTTCTAATGGCTTTATATAGGTCCACTCTGAAGTCCATATGGTTGAACTCCTCCTCGACACAGTAATTAAGTCCCTTTCTCAAGAGGCTTTCCATGTCTGGTGTTATATTCTTGTTGGTCAGATTGAAGATTTTTAAGGCATCCTGTTCAACTAGTCCCTCCAAGTGACCGTCTTTCTTTTCCCATGGTATGCGCTGCTTTCTCCTCCTGCACCTGCCCCTCCGGGTCCTCCTCCTAAAGGGTAGTCTCCTGAATCCCGTCTTTCTGAAGTGCTCATTTTGTGCGGTGGGGATCGCTTTATGTCGTTCAGATCACTCTCTATTTCTGATGTGTCAGACGGATCACTGCTTTCTTGATCATTATTGTGTCGGTGAGCGTTATTTTTTCCTTTTTTTCTATTCTTATTTTTATTTTTGGCTTTTCCACTATCGCCTGTTGGTTTTTGAGGTAGTTCAGGTGGCTGATTCTTATTTTTATTTTTATTCTTATTTTTATTTTTGTTTTTATAGGGATTTGGACCAGGGGGTTTACTCCACGTATACGGGTTCCCCCCCTCATAATCTTGCTTATCCCGAAGAAATTTTGTCTTCTTTTTTACTTTTATATCCTTCTGTAAGGGAATGAGTTTTTTATCCAGTTTTTGTAAGAATGTTCTCCATTCGGATTTTTTAGTGTATCGCCTCATTAACTCTTTTCTTAGGTCAATCAATTCATTATTAACCTTCTCATGTTCTTTTTGATTTTTCTTTAAAACGATTTTCAATAGATTCATAGAACTTGTGGCCATAACACCTTCCCATTCCTTTACAAATTCCTTATCCTCTATACCAAAAGCCATCGCTTTGCTGAATCTCAAACCTCTTGGAACACGGTTGCATGATACATAGCTTTTCAAGGATTGCACTGTCCAAAAGATCTTGATTTCTTTCTCAGCTAAATTGCTGATTTGTTGTTCTAACATTTTAGTGCTCAATAATGCAGAAAAGTCAGCGCTTTCACATGTGTCAAAAAATGTCTCTGCATCCTCCCTCCCTTCAATTAAGGAGTGTGACAAATCAGCTGCTCCCCCAGGATTATCCACATCCGATTCCTGGTCCATTTTTACCTCTACCCTTTTCAATAGCACCTGCTTCACTCCCACTTATGTGCTCACAGTGTATATAATACAATGTTCAATAATCAAAAAAAGTCCTGTTCACTGGGCACTGCTAAGTTAGGAGAAGTGCTTATTTTTTCATGATTATTGACTGGAAAATGTCAAGAATCCGTATTGAATTCCTGCTTAGGCACCAAAATACAAGGATCAACAGGGATCGGTACCCTAATAGGGATTATACATTATATTATTTAATTTTTTATTTTATATTTTTTTTAAAGGAAAGGAAATAAATCATTTCGTTCATTTAATCCCATTGGTCCACAAGCTTTTGTATTATTGATCCATGTGCTTTCGCGCTGCAGGAGTTGTTTATGGGTGTCACCGCCCTGACGTGATGGAGTCACCCGTTCTAAGCCTGTGAATGTCAGCACATCAGCGTTTCCGTTGTGGTATTCCCGTACATGTTGAATGAGTCTTGTGCAGCCCACTCCTGACTCTACAGATTTGTAGTGCTCTCTGAATCTCACGTACAGTTCCCTCACAGTTTTTCCGATATAATACCGCATGCAAGTGCAGAAAACCGCATATACCACCCACTTCGATTTACAGCTTATGTATGAGTGTACATTACATTCAATTCCACCTATTATTACTGGGTTTTCCGTTCTATGTGCTGAACAGAATTTGCAGTTTCTGCACCGGATGTTGCCAACAGGTCTATGGCTATCCAGCCATGTTTTTTGTTTTTTGGGTTCAATTCTGTTCCTGATGACCAAATCCCCCAAGTTATGGCATCTTCTATATGCGAACAGAGGGGGGCCTATATGTTTTGCTCCCAAGTCTCTGTCTTTTTCTAGGATATGCCAATGTTTTCTCACTGCATTCGTTATTTTTTTATACATTGGTCCATATTTAAAAGAAAAAATGAATCTCTTGCCAGCTGTTTCGTTTTTTCGGGAATCTATCTTCTTTGTCCTATCAGACTGCGTTTCATTCAGTCTGTCACCAGCTTCTTTTAACACATTTTCAGGGTAACCTCTTGCCCGCAAATTGTTTTCTAATTGTTGATATTGTCTGTCAAAATTTTCTTTTTTGTTGTTCATTCGTTTAATTCTTAACATTTGACTATACGGGAGTGCGTTCCTTGTGTGTATGGGGTGCGCACTGTTAAAGTGCAGCAATGAATTAGAGCTGGTTGGTTTCCGATACAGGGATCTTACAATGTTATTATTTTCAATCTGGATTTTCATATCCAAAAACTCAAGGGATTGGTCACCAAAGACAGAAGTGAATACCATATTGTGTTGGTTGGCACTATTCAGAAAATCAACAAAAGATCCGAAATTTTTTTCATCACTTTCCCATATTATGAACACATCATCCACAAAACGGGCATATAATTTAATGAATTTCAGATATGGATTGCTAGAGCTGTATACTAATTTATCTTCCAAATGTGCTAGGAATGAGCCAGCCAGGGTACAAGAAACGGGTGTACCCATTGCCGTACCTTCTGACTGCCTATACCAGGTATCACCAAATTCAATTATATAAGGGCGGAAGTGACGTCATATGCCAGACATTGAGGTCCGTGGAAGGGGTAGGAGCCCCGAAACGGAGATCCGTCATCTCTGCTGTCTCTGCACCCCCTCCCTCCTGAGTGGGACCCTGGAATGAGGGTACCCAAATAAAGCACCTTTGAAACACGCCCGGTGAGTGCCGCTATCTTTTTTCTTTTTATGCCATTATTGATGTGATATATAGCGGGCACCCAAAGGCGGCCAGCAATGCCCCACCTCGCATATACCCATATGAAAAAATAAGCACTTCTCCTAACTTAGCAGTGCCCAGTGAACAGGACTTTTTTTGATTATTGTACATCTATGTCACACCATGCGGGACACACAGGACCTAAAAAATGGTCTTTCTCACATGTGCATTTTTGCACGGATGTGTGAAACAGGCCTTATTCTGACTTTGGTAAAAAAAAAATTACACGTTTAGGGAAGCACTGAAGTAATTATTCAAATAGGGTAATGTTGATCTTAAACTTGATCTGGTAATCTGATAAGATTATAGTTCCTCACTATCATACAGACTACCTTTGATATAGAGGCTCTGATTCAAACCATTTAACTTCAATATATAAACATCACCTCCCAAAGTGGTTATAGTCAAAAATGGTAGACAGGAAGTAATAATAGTAATAATAATTATATTAATAATGGCAATAGAAAGCTTTACCTGAAGGAGATTGAAGGTAAAGTTAACAAGGAAAAGACCTGGTTGTTGATCACTAATGGAAGATTGAAAAAGGAAGCAGATGGCTTAAAGGGAATCTGTCAGGTCAAAAATCCATATGTAACTGATATCATTTTCTAATTCCTTTCTCTAAGCTCTCTTTATTGATGTATTTCTATTATTTATATTCCCTCCTATCCTCTGGAAACTTCAAAATAAAAGATTCATTCCATCTCTGAATCACAGTGATTTCTCCACTGTCCACTAACCAAGGAATGAATATTCATGCATCATTACACTGCCTTGCCTTTCTGTGATCTGTTGTGCTGTGTGTGATTCATTTCAGAACAGAAAGGAGGGGGTAGGAGGTGTGTGTTCTTATGGTGGGTTTACATGCTAGGATATCCTGAATGATATCCTTGAAACGTCACAGATTTGTCGTTGCGTGTAAACGGATGATATAGGATGAAAAGATCGTTGGATCGTTCATCCTAGATTTGAGATCCTGACCTCTAATCTATCGTTCGTCGTCCAATTAACGCTGCTTCAGGAAGCAGCATGGTTCAGTGTGACAGCTTTTTGAATAATATCGTTCAAAAAGCTCCTATTCCTGCCGCTTTATTACATCGCTCACTCCTTCCTCTCCTATCTAACAGTTGCGTTGCCGCATAGGATATTGTTAACGATATCCTTGTGACAGCGCACTAACGATGTTGGAACAATCACGGTCACGTGATCGTTCCAAGGATATCATTTATGATATTCTAGCGTGTAAACTCACCATTAGAGATATTCATTGTCTGTATAGGCATGTGTGTAGTTTGTACAGTCAGAGATATTTCTAAGTTATTATAAAAACATTTGATCATTTGCTCTGCAGAAACACAAATACATGTCTGCAGGAAAATCAATGTTCTTATAATAGACATTTCTTACACAGTGCAGGATAATGCACCTCCCCCTCCAAGCACAGAGCACAGAGGGGAGGGACAGAACACTAGCTTGGGTGGGTGTGGATATTTAAACAACATTTACACAGCAGCCGGACTATTCAACTGTGAATATAATAAAGTGGACTAATGTAAGTGCTGCCTGCAGGGTGTGAAAATGCTTATATCAAGGAGACTGCAAAATGTACAATAATGATTTGACATGTTTTTAAAACCACTGCCCAGGCACTATTCAAGGGCAATATCAGTATCATGCTGAAAAATTACCTGACAGAGTCCCTTTAATTCTAGCAGCCCATGAACCAGAATTGAAAAGGTAACTACAGACTCCAAATGTTGACTTTGCAAGGAAGCAGATGAAACAGAGGATCATATACTGAGCTGCTGCAAGATGATCATGCAGACTGATTACAGACTAAGGCTAGGGTCACACATAAGCCCTTGGTCCATTTTTGGCATCAGTTTTTGCATCTTTTTTCTAAATCCAAAAACTGATGCAAAAAGGGATCATATGTATTAAATACCCTTTCAGTTTTTTTCTGCACCCAAAAACGGGTTTTTTGAATCCAAATACGTTGGTAGGAACGTTTTTGAGTGCAGTAAAAAAAACAGATCCTTTTTTTAACATGGGGTCATATGGAGTAACGGATCCATTTTTTAGAGTATTTGGCTACCGCAGGCATTCACATCACGTGCCTTGCGGCAGCTGGATGGGGTCCCATAGGCGCCCATTATAGCATCCCCGCTGCGGTTTTCATACCGCTCCGAAAAACGCTGCCTGCATGACTTTTCACGCAGGCAGCGAAACCGGAATGTGGGAACCGGATTGCAAATAATGCAATCCAGTTTTATAATGGGCGCCTATGGGCTGCGGATCCTGATCCGGTTTTGAGCATTTTTAGTGCTCAAAACCGGATCAGGATCTACAAACCCCACCGCAAATGTGACCCTAGTCATAATCCGTTTTTGCATCAGTTTTTGGACTTAGAAAAAAAATGCAAAAATTGATGCCAAGAACGGACCAAGGGCCTATGTGTGTGACCCTAGCCTCAGATCATTCACTAGAACTTGTGCCACAATTAGGCTAGGGTCACACATAGCAATCCGTTTTTGGAAGTGTTTTCCATGCCAAATCCATTTTTCCTAGGCTGCTTTTTGTGCCTCCTGTGCCCCTGAACGTTTTTGAGACTTTGCCATTTTTTACATAAACACCCAAAAATGTTCCTACCAACGTTTTTGGCTTTCAAAAACCTCCTAGGAACGTTTTTGGGGGCAGAAAAAAACGGATACGGTATTTATTACATATAATCCGTTTTTGCATCAGTTTTTGGACTTAGAAAAAAAAATGCAAAAACTGATGCCAAAAACGAACCAAGGGCATATGTGTGGCCCTAGCCTTACCATGTTAGCTAGACCTGGTGCTAATGTACTAAGGTGGCAGACAGCTATGAGCCACACATCATTAGCCCGCGAGCCAAATGTGGCTCCGGGGTTAAAGTTTAGGGACCTCTGCTCTAGATAGAGTATTTCTTTTCAAGACTTTTTTCATAGATAGAAAATGCCGCAAAATGCATGAAGTATCTATTGGGTGATTTCTTGAGTAAAACAACCCATCTTTCTTGGATTGACATGGACAATGACTCTAGCATCATTCTAGCATCATTCACAGTCTTCTCCAAAGTTGGATTGGCACATATGGAAAAAGACATATGCCGAGTGGACACTTCAGCCCATCTTTACCTACAATTTTGAAGCTTCTATTTAGAAGTTAGGTTGCTGGAATACAACCAAATAGGAATATCTTCAGCACCCAGAGGTTGTTAAGACCAGTGTGGAAAGGTGGCACAGACAGAGGATGGGGTAACTTGATGACACTTTACATATATGACTGTATTACTTGGTTTTACCTTTTTGATGAATTGGTCCCAGAGTCATAGTTGTGTCTTTCTCATTGTCCTGGGCAGCTGATCTCATGCCAAAACATTTCTGTAGATAAAATGCTTATATTTAGAAGGTCAAATATATAGATTTTGTATTTCTTTAAAAACCTTTTGCAAACCACAATGCTTGTGTTGTTGTAGTACATGCTCATCCACAAAATGCTGATCGTATACTCGAAAATCTGTAATCACCGTCAACCTGCAACCCTTCTCCTCCACTTCCTTTTCCATTTATTTCAACCTCTTCTCTTACAATGTTGGCTCAGAAGAACGTAAATCCTCACATGAGGCTGATGCTCATGTACCTTAGGAAAAATAAACTTCAAATATTGAGTAAACCATTGGAACAACAACCCTTACCAGAAAACTACCAACCATAACTTAATGGGGTTGCCTTGTAACAGCAAGTATTTACTTATGCAAGAGATAGTTGATAACATATTGATTGGTGGGGTCCAAATGCTGAGACACAGCACTGATGGGCAAAATGAGAATATTTTATGTCCGATTAAATGGGGGATAAAGTGCATTTGGTTCAAACATTCTCTGGGGGCCTGATGGGAAAAGCAAGTGCAACTCTCAACAGATCTCTAGGGAATGAATAGGATAGAGGTGTAGTACGGGAACTGCTGATTCATTCTTATGGGTATGAAAATTACCTTCTCATGTACAGCACCATGGAATCAATGGTGCTCTGTAAATAAATAATAGTAATAATAATAATAGATGATAACTTATTTTTTTTTATGTGAAAACCACTTTAGCAATAAACATTTCAGCCCACATGTATCAAAAATGGCACAATTACATTTAATCTTTAGTCTACTCACTTGATCTCTGCCACTAACTGTTTATCAAACGTAACACTTTAAATGATAAATTTGGTGTAAATTAAATAATTTCATCTTAATGGTAGTATTCTTTTCAATGTTAAAAAAAGTTTGAGACCAATGTGTGAAGATTATATAAATATGCTAATTATTGTGCTCTGTGCACCCTTGACATGGCCAAGAGTTTCTGTACATCATACTGCCCATTAGTTTTGCTATCATCTGCCTCCCTCACTGGTGCCTGATAATGCTGGCTTGACTGGAGAAAGCCAAAGCTGTCTGAGTGGGAGAATGCAAAACTAGTGCATGGAACAGTGCACTGAGCCTCCTGGCCCCTTAAGGGTAAATTGAGCACCTTAATTAGCACATATGCTTAAAGTGCACCTGTCACCAGTTTTGGGGGTTGTAAACCCTGCTCACCACCTTTAACATGATGAAATTGAAGTTCCTGTAACCCTTTTATATCCCCAGACGACCCCCTTGTATACCTCAGAAAACTAGTTTTGTTCTGTCTCGCGCCGTATGCTAATTTCTTCTATGGATCATATGGGATCTGCAGATTGCGGTCAGCGCCACCCCTTTCCGTGCAAATGCCGTCCTTTATAATTGCATGCAAGTGGATGATGTCACTACAGCTGTCAAGTCTCGTGCCTGCGCAGTGGTGCGTCTCACTGTGACCTATTGAAAAGCCAGTGATTCCACTGCGCAGGCACAAGACTTTGGGCACTCTGCGGCAGATGAAGTCTCGCTTCTGTGCAGTGAAATCACTGACTGTTCAATAGGGCACAGTGAGGCGCCAATGAGCAGGCGCGAGATGTGGGAATTGTGTGGATGGCATAGCAACATCATCCACTTCCTTACACTCAGGAGGAGTGGTGTTTGCATGGAGCAGGGTGGTGCTGACCACAGTCTGCAGACCCTCATATGACTGAACCACGATATTAGCATATGGCCCGGGACAGAATAAAACTCTACTTCTAAGGTATGCAGGGGGACGTCTGGGGATATAAAGGAGTTACAGGAACCCCAATTACATCATGGTAAGGTGGTGGACAAACCCCCAAAACTGGTGACAGGTTCACTTTAAAGAAAACCTGTCACCCCCCTGGTTCTTTCCAAAGTGAAAGCACCACTGAATGCGGTGTGTATGCTGCATTCAGGGAACGTGTGTATCCTGTTTCTACCCCCCTGTAACCCAAAACACTTTGGAAAGTTGAGAGTTAAGAGGTCCGATGGGTCTTATCTGATTATGCTGTCCTCACCACTGGCATGGTCTTCTGCCTGTGTGTTCCGCCTCCTCTTGTGTGGGTCTCCCCTCCTCTTTGGCGCCTAAGCGTGTCAATTCATGCAGGCGCACACCGAGGACTTGTTGTAAGTGGGGCACGGCTGCTGTAACGGCGCATGTGTGTGATGCAAGCACCAGGGCCCGCCCTGTTAAAGGTCATGCTATATGCAGGGTGGGCTCTGGTGCTTGCATCACATGCATGCGCCGTTACAGCAGCCATGCCCCACTCTCACCAAGTCCTCTGTGGTGTGCGCCTGCGTGAATTTAGGGGCCGAAGAGGAGGGGAGACCCACACAACTTTATTATAATTGATGATTAAAGTCCTTGGAGGCTTTTGCTGGAACAGTTCTTACACTTCTGACATAGAGAACTCTCAAAATTGGCATCATAGCCTCATCCAGCGGCTACAGGAGATACGCAACCTCTCTCTCCTGACATATGGAAGTGTCTGAATTAGCATTAGAAATAAAAATATACATGTTTGGTATCGTATTGTGTCAAATGTTATGTGAAAGCCGAAATGGTATCAATAAAACATCAGCTCAGTGTAAAATAAAGCAAGCCCTCAACAACTCCATCAATACAAAAATAAAAAATCTTTTTTTTATCCCTTCAATTTCTCTTCACTAAAATAATAAAAAATGGACAAAACACTGCAATCAAACTT
This sequence comes from Allobates femoralis, assembly GCA_033576535.1. Lineage (NCBI taxonomy): Eukaryota > Metazoa > Chordata > Amphibia > Anura > Aromobatidae > Allobates > Allobates femoralis. The sequence goes on along the minus strand of JARQOC010000011.1, from coordinate 213,733,678 downwards.
ATCTGGAACATGATGTTTCCAGATCATTTTTACCACACAATGAAAAATGGAAAAACAAAACACAAAAAATAAAGGTGAAATTGCGTAGTTTTGTGCTTTTGTGGATTATATGGCAAAATCGGTGGTTTAATTTAGGTTGTCCCACAAAAATACAATTTCTCATATTACTATAGCTAAGGAAAAATAAAAACTGTAAAAAAGAAGATTGGTACTTTAAAATAGCTCCTGAAAAAAATGGTAAAGTTTAATCCAAAAAAAGACATCTTCAGGATATCTAATATATTTACGTTTTGGCCTTTAAGCAGGCCTTCATCAGAAACATTGCAGAGAATATTAGGAAACAAAGTATGCAAAGCTAAGGCTACTTTCACATACCGATTTTGAGGGAGCCGATGCTGTCCGATATAATTCGGACAGCATCGGCTCCCTTCTGATGCCTGGAATCGGATGCCAAATAGGCACCCGATTCCGGCATAAAATCGGAGTGAAAAAAAGAAAAAAAAAACCTTATGCTCACCTCCCCACGAGCCCCCGCCGTCTTCCGCCATCTTCTTGGAGGCTCCCGGTGGCTCCCGCAGGCTGCCGCTGTCGGCAGAGCGCTTCCTCTGCTCTTCAGGACCTGCGGTGATGTCACAGTCACGTGACCGCGGGTTCACCATGGTAACCCGCGGTCACATGACTGTGACATCACCACAGGTCCTATAAGGCAGAGGAAGCGCTCTGCTGACACCGGCAGCCTGCGAGAGCCACCGGGAGCCTCAAAGAAGATGGCGGAAGACGGCGGGGGCTCGTGGAGAGGTGAGAATAACTTTTTTTTTTTTTTTTTTTAACACTTGTGCTCCTAGTTAGGAGCAGTTTTACTGTACTGAGCATGCTCAGTACAGTAAAACGGGGTCCGAGGAGACATCCGATGTTTCCTCGGACCCTTCTCCATAGGGCCCCATGTTATAGGGATCGGACCTAATCGGATGTGCACTAAATGCCATCCGATTTGGTCCGATCCGATTCTGTCAGATTTTATTTTCGGTGCAAAAATCGGAGCAAGCTCCGATTTTTGCACCGATAATAAAATCGGACAGAATCGGATCGGACCAAATCGGATGGCATTTAGTGCACATCCGATTCGGTCCGATGCCCATAGAGCTGCATGGGGGCCAAATTCGGATCCGATGCTGTCCGATTTTGATCGGACAGCATCGGAAATCCGAAAATCGTTATGTGAAAGCAGCCTAAGACATAGGCATCAGAGTGCTGTTAAATGTCTGCTACAAATGTTGTGGCTCTTGGAATGAGGGGAGGAAAAACATGAAACCTCAAAAACACAGAAGATCATGGATCCCAATGGGGATAAAGCCCAAGTTACACTTACCGGTACACAGCTTCCAGCTGAAGTGTCACATAGTTTGATTTGGCAATGTAAGTAAACCTGATCATGGTTTCCAATAAACTTAAAGACTTGAACAGAAAACTGTCCTTGAAGAGAAAGACCATTTTGTTGCACCGCTATGCTGGGATCATTGCAGTTGGCGCAGCTGGGGAGGCGGGATAACAAGTAATAATGTTATTACAATACTTATATAATCAGATGAATTATATCATGTATGTCAGTTATAATAAGGCCTCACCTGTCTTTAATGATGTAGTATTTGATCGGATGGGTGCTGTCATATGTAGGAGTGGCATAGCAGTTTTTCAATACCAGAGCAAAGCTGAATTCTTCAATTTCATCCACAATTACTCCTACATACATCATGGAGTCTGTGCTTAACCAAACATCTGGGCCCTCGTACGGTCTGGAATAAGCATCATCTTGATACAGAGCCATCTTTGCAGTGTACAATCCAGTTCCTCCAATTGACAGGTTAACTGAGCTGAAGATGAAAAATTAAGATATTATTATGTGGTGCCCCACCGGGTAGGACGCCATCAGAGGTACTGCGCTCCTGCAATTAGGGAGCTTTGTCCCTCTTGTCTCTAGGTGCTGGGATGGTGCAGTTGAGCCAAAAGCACACACAAACACACAACCCATAGGTCCCTGGGATGGTGGGTGGACCCTGAGGGAGGACCTAGGTTCAAAAGGGGGACTGGGAAGTGTAGTCAGTAGTGGAGTAGGAGAAGGAGAGAGCATCAAGAAAGGAGTAGAATGGAAGTCGGGAGTGTAGGGGCACTTTGGAGACAACTCCCGCGAGCTGGAGCACGACCACGCTCGCCCCGGGAAGGAAAGACCGAGACGTGTGGAGGAAGAAGGGAGCCCTTGGGGTACGGAACAAGACGTAGATCCCCGTATGCCCGTATCTGGCAAGACAGAGGGGCTGGTGGATGACACAGGGACCCGGCCCTGAACACGACGTAGATGCTTCATGCCCGAACCGTTGAACCTGAGACCCAAGGCTTCTAACGGGAGCTGTGGCTGAACACCCGACACAAATTGGGGAAGGCGGCTGAAATAGAGACCAGTGCCCCGGGAAGGGGTACAAATAAGCACTCGTGGCTGTCGGTACTTGAGCTCTGTGCTGCAGAGGCGCTAAGTAAGGAGCGTCGAGATGAGCTTTTAGCACAAGGGGACCACCAGAGACGGAAACACCTAGTGAGAGGAAGGTGCCCTGAGGAAGGTGCCAGGAAGGGCGCCGAAACGCGTAGGAAGGAATAAAGAAGTATACTGCTACAACATCTTGCATCCCAGGTGATTTTGTGGACTCAGCAGCGCGGACCGTGGTACACCTTGGTTCCCATATTTTCTAGTGAGAGGAAAGGGACACCAACTGAGGCTCGACCGCACTAACCCGGTTCTGGAGACAAAGTTGAACCAGACGTTGGCAAGGGATGGCCATGCTGAAACCACCAAGTAAAATTAACAGAACTCCAGCTGTGGTGTGTGACACTTTCTTAAGCGGCGACCACCAGCCGCAGAGGCAGCATGAGACATGGTGGTAGTGATGACCCAGTGAACATCTGCCAAGGTACGAACTGACTCCTCCATCCTACTGCCCTGGAGACTGCGCTCCACCTGTGGGGAGCAGATCCATCCAATCTGCCAGTCACTGTCCCCAGAGGTTCTGAAGCAGCGGAGCCCGCACTGGTTGCATACCGCGGTGGCGTCACGAATACCCCTTTCCCCAGTCATTCCCCGTGATCTACACCCGTTTATTAAAATGACACCGCCAGGGTCACGGGACCGTGCCTTGGCCCCCCTTAGTCCCCATGAAAAGACCCGAGCAGTGAGGAAGAACAACTGCTGCCCTGTTTCCGAGTCTTCCCCGACCCTGATGTGGGCGTGTCAATTATGTACATTAAAAAGGATATCCGTAATTTAAAAAATAAGTAAATAAAAAATTGTGCCCCAGCACCAACAGGCAGATAGCTGGCACCTACTTGCATGTTGTGCCCGGACCCATTCTCCGCTGACACGGAGCGGTCTAAATAGCACTCCTGTTGGCCATTTTTCAGCTTCTGCTTATGTCATGACTACTGAGGGGCGGGATCTTCCCCTTTTTACATGGGTACATAGCCGACATAATGTTGATTGACAGCCTGCTCCCCCAATCAGGTAGCGGGGAGCTGGCTGTCAACCTGCTTGATGTCGGCTATGTGCTCATTTTCACAGAGCAGAGGGGAAAAGAAGCCTCTGCTCTTCCGCTCTGCTCCATTTACCCAGCCATGCTGTCCCTGGCAGGAGCGGTCTGTGACCATTCTGTGCCGGGGATGGACAGCAGTGAACAGTGCCGGGCACAACAGGGAGGCAGCCAACTGACTTTTATTTCTTGGGCACATTTTTTTTAAATAAAAAATCCAGGATAACTCCTTTAACTATAATCACTGGTAAAGAGTGACCGTCTAATTAATTTTGTTGATAGCCCAATAGTACACGTGAAAAGATGTAACTTTGTAATGTATCTTATTGTAGAATTCTTATTTTCTCTTCTCTTTTTCTGATTTTTCACTCTCAATATTCTCAGTTTATGATTAAAATTTGTCTTAAGTGAAACGAGATTTTCCCAATACTGGATAGAAATAGGAGATGATAATATGATCCAGAAACGACCAGCAAGAACGGCTTCAATAAGATTCAAGGCACATTAAGATCGCATGGAGCGAAAAGATGTGACTTCAGGTAATGCATTTCTGACCCGCAGGTCCTTTGTTTTAATATAGGAGATCAGGGGCGTAACTACATTAGGTGCAGGGGTTGCAATCACATCCGAGCCCTGGAGCCTAGGGGGCCCCAAAAGTCCCTTTGGCCTGTAGAAAAAGACTAATGCTTAAAGATTTGCAACAATTCGGGGCCCCGTTGGAGCTTTCACATCGGGGCCCATGAGCTTCAAGTTACGCCGCTGTAGGAGAGATAGTTGGCGCTCATAACATTTTATGGAACTTGCAATAGAATGAAGTTTTTGCCTCAAACTCTTCTCTCCAATTCACCTTGCTGCTTGAATTCCATTTGTTTACTATGGGATAGGATAAGCAAAGGACACGTGGATTGGTCTTCCCAATGCACTCCGTATGCCACTAAGGCGGCCGTATTGGAATCCGCATGAACGGAATGCTGCTCCAAGCACAAGGGGGTAGGTTGTCAATACGGAAGACACGTAAGCTGCTTTAATCAAATTTCATGGCTGATTAATACACATTAGCTACTTTTTCTTCCAGTGATGAAACAATGTCTTATGTTATTTAATTACTACTTACCAATACTCTTCATGGGTAAAGCCTTGAGGACAAAATAAAAAAAATACAGCTAAAATACTTTACCTGACAAAAGGACTGATTGCTGTCCAGAGACTGACGTCCATGTTCAGTGGATAAGAGCAGGAGAAGTTGACTACAGCTTGGTTTCTTTGGATGGCACCATCCAATATTTGGGACAAATATACCGAGTTGGCATAAGTAAAATGGGTTTTATTCATCTGAAAATACAATGTAAAATACTGAGGACATTGCTGAGAATAAACGGTTCAACAATCAGGTATAATACACTGTTCCTACAATCAGTCCGAGGATGCGGAAGTCTTCGGTCTATGTGCTTTGGCAGGTAGTCTATCTCTATGTATAATAGTGACTATTTTTAACTAAGAAAATAAGGACTATTCCACATCTGAACCATTCCAACGATGTTGGCAACCGGTCTTTCGGGACTTTCATGGCATTGTTATGTCAGGTCAACACTGTAACTAATATTTAGGAAACAGAAAGAAGCCGCACACAGGACTTATCAAATCAGATCAGCGGTTTTATTGTGTCCAGGTGCACATAGCAGGGTGTGGGTAGCGGGTGGGAGGACGGGGGATGGTGGTAGTACAACGGCGTTTCGCCGCTAAGTCCTGTGTGTGGCTTCTTTCTGTTTCCTGAATATTCATGTGTCTAATGAGCGGCACTGGAAGTGAGCACCAGGACGGTCGGCTGCGGATTAGCAGGGAGAACATCCTCACCACCCCGTTCGGCCGTACAAGTCGTGGACTGCTGCGGCTGCGGCGAAAGACCTCCGGAGGAGGAGGTGTCACACTGGGAAGGAGTGCTGGCCCCGAATATCTTCAAAATCGTGAGTGAAACACTGTAACTAATCAATGGCTGCTACTGGGGTCATGCACACCCCAAAGATTTGTAGACTGTGATCACTCGCGGGCAGGTCCCCTCTCTACTTGTACCTGTCTGTGCCTTGTATTGCTCATGTTTATTGTACTTGTCTATGCATATCCCTTTTCACACGTAAAGCGCCATGGGATAAATGGTGCTATAATAATGAATAATGATAATAATATGAGATTAATTCGAGGAAAGTGTGAGAACTGTAGCCCATGACTGCCTGCAGTGCTCACATGACATAACAATGTCCCATGAGCATTCGAGACCCGTCAACAGCCAATGTTTGTTCCATATCTAACAGCTACATGGCTTGAACTTGTACAAGTATTTTGTAACAGATGATTCTACTGATAAATACCATGAATAGTGTCTGGTCATTATGACATAATCACATGCTGAGTACTCAGGAGAACATTATATTTTTAGCAAAATACATAATCCAGTCAAAAAGTTTCCAGATGTAGAAGAAGGTTGTTAGTTTACCAATCACTGAACCAACTTTAATCTGGTTAACGATTAAGACCATACACATTTTAGTCCATATTGACTTTTATAGTCAATTAAACTGGCCACACATGTTCAATAACACTGGACTGTAAATATTCTGTAAAAAAACAGATCATTTTGATCTAAAATATTACTTGTCTGACTAGTAAATGAAAAATTCTAGCTCAGACCACCTTTTTTTGAACGATTATGATCTATGATTGGTGGTGTTAAAGGGAACCTGTCATGTCCCAAAACACTAATAACCTGATGATATAGGATCAAAGTGTAGGTTAATATCGTTACAATGCTATTTGTCCATTAAACTGATATCGCGGCTACTGGTAAAAAATTAACTTTATTCCTCCTGGGAGCTGCCGGCTTTTAGCTATGGAACACTATACCATTAATGGCAGGTGTAAGAAAACCCCAGTATTTTGATTGACATCTCACTCTGCAGTACACCTGTGTAGAGCAAGCTGTGAATCTCAGTGAGAGGGGTACTTACAGCCACTGCTTATAATGCCATGAGTGATGACTGTAGCCATTCTGTACATACTGTTATGGTGAAAGATGATTTCTCATTGGAGGAATAAAGTTCATACTCTCCTGATAGGTTAATATCATTTGGGGACATGACATTTTTCCTTTAAATTTCACCTGTTGAGTCTAATGTAAATATTCACTTTTACTTTTAGTGGTAAAGTATTAAAGCAGTTCAGAGGTGACAATGTTGGGGTGGCAGCGTGGGGTCTTAGACGTCAAAGGCGAGACCGAACCTCAGCTGCAGCGCAGACCCTATTTAGCAGTCCGCACCCATGCCGCCTCCCCAGTGCAAATGTCTCTTTAGTCACAGTTCCCTTCTTTGTATGAATACACGGACACATGTTGCTTGCTTGAAACCTTTGGAACTTTACTTAAAGTCTCGAATAACTGAGGTTTCTCGTACATAATGTGGGAACAATCTTTTCCCATGACTAAAGATTCCATATTTACAGCCACTGAAAATATACTGGCTGACCGCTCCCTTGGCGCCTGGGCTGCCGCAGATACACTCAATCCTCTCATCCTCCCATCCAGCGCCATCATAGCTGAGCAGAATTGAATAGTCTCTTGGGTCGACCTTATTCCACCCACAGGGATTTAGCATAAGCTATTGGAATAGTCAAGGAGATGGCACTAGTCCACTTTATGTCTACAGCCTGTTCAGGCCTTCAGCAAACTCTGAGGGATCTTTGAGTATTTGCCAAAACAAAATTGATGCCACCCAGGAACTCATGGACTCAATCCGGAACAGATGCTATACTTCCTTCACCATGTGTCCAGGTCCCGAGTTGGACCTGAGGGTCTGGCCAAATTGGTTCTTGGGACCTCCACTCACCGCGCCTCCCACAAGCCTCACGTCTGTCACTTATCTCTCCATGAAGGTCTTTCTCCCATAGTCTATGGTACATTTTGCAATTTCTTTTTTTTCCCTAACTCAACCCTTAAGAGGCGTATAACACTCCTAACGCTAGCTAACCTGAAAATACCTGGTAAGCGGTCAACCATGCACCAGCCACCAAGAGTCCGCAACAGATATTACACATATACATTTATAAGCTAATAATAAGGTAAGAGACTTCCCCCAATGTATAACGTCCTCCAGGATGGGGGTGGGTAGAGCCTTAAACCCCCTTACAATAGTGTGAACATTTGATACGGGTTTGACATTATTACTCACCCGCTAACTTACCACCTGCTGTAGATAATCGATTAGAGCACCTTTCCATTTTTTGTGTAAGCGTCTCCTTTTAAGCCTGTAATAAGCTGAAATTTCAATTTTTCTAACCAGGTATTAATATTTCCCATTTTACAAACCTTAAGTTCTGCACCACAGTAACCCTTTTTCGGCAGCATTTCAACTTGAATGTAGCTTTTATCTTCTCTTCCAATGAACCCTGTGCATTTTCTGTCCTTAAGGTAAACTGATGATGTATCGTAACCCATTCCTTCCAACATACATTTGCTATATGACAATTTGATCTTGCCAGGTCCACATACTAATTCTGGATAAAGGTTATCTAAAAATAATAAGCATGAAAAATGCATATAAATGAAAAATAGAAATTAAATATAAATACAAAAAAATGAAATTAATATAACATATATGTTATATGTTCATACTTGCGTGTGTGCTTGTTTGTAAAGCATTTACTGAGTGATCGCTCTTCTTGCAGTGACATTCTGATCCTCCGTCCAGAGTTAAACATTCTTCATCGGTGGCACAATATATTGAGGTGCAGTTTGGGTTCGATATCAAAGGTTCTGCAATAATATCATTCACTGTAAAACACTTTACTCAAGATTCAGTCAATACAAATTGATAAGTATATTTACTTGAATACTCATGTATTCGTATAAACACATTTATAATTAATGAGACAACTGCCAAGTTCAATATTACTAGCAGGTTTTTGCTACGTATGCTGAGAACATCAAGAAATATATGCAGGGCCACAGATTGTATCGATGTGTCACTTATCAAGCTGTGTGCTGTTGCTTCAATACAATGAATATTTTATCACCTGGAAATTATCACTTCTAGCAGGAGCGTAACTACTATAGGTGCAGGGATTGCAATCATACCTAGACCCTGGGCCCTGGAGCCTAGGGGGCCCAAAAAGTCCTTTTGACATATAGAAAAAATTAAAACTATTAAAGGTTTTCAATAATTGGGGGCCCCATTGGAGCTTTTGCCTCAGGGCCCATGAGCTTTAAGTTACACCACTGACTGTCAGGTTATCACTCATATGACTGCTAGAGTGACCATGCTCCCTCCTCTGATAAGCAGCTCACTATTAATAGACAATGTATACAAAGAGCAATGGTATGGGTGAAGGCAGCTTTCACGCTACATCTAAAATCTCTGATTGTGTCATTACTGCTGCTCCTAGTAAACTAAGTGATAAATCGTTGGAATCAGGATCCCTTTTCCTACTTATGCTGCTATCAGATGTGTCGGCAAAAACCTGCTGAGAGATAGTTACACACAAGCGTATAAAAAATTGGTCCGAATTTCCTCCACAAAAGTGAGATGATTTTTTCTCACTTGTCATTCTGGTTTTTAACTCATTAACTTTTAACTGTTTACAAGACCATTTATAGTTTTGTATGCCATAGAATTGTACTGCATCTTTAAAAATCGGACGGTATGCTGTGGCTCCATATGTCATCCAATTTTTTTCTTGCTACCATCACATTCCAGAGTGAAATAGGAGTTGCGATTTTTAGCACAAACAGATTCTACCAGTGAAACAAAATCAGTCATCAGCACTACCTCATTGACTAACATTGGTCTGAGTGCTGTCCAATAGAAAAATTGGAAAGACCTTGTCCAATTTACACAGTATTGAGTAGAGATGAGTGAACCTTTCAAAGATTGGTTCATTCTTCGAACTTCCCGGTGTGGAGCAAACCTGTTCGGCTTCAGAGTTCAGGTACTTGGAACTGTTTTATCTATGGCTGGCTGTATGTAGGAGCTGAACTGAAAATCATTGACTTCCATTGAGGTTCGAGTCAAGTTTGGGGTCATGACCAATGTGCTAAAAAATTTGGCTGAACCGCCCGAACCTGAACCTCAAAAGGTTCACCCATCTCTAGTGGTGAGAGTAAACTGTAATGGTGACTATGCCCTTCCCTCTTACATAGGCTACGTTCACACAACCATATTGTCCACCCGAGTGTTATCCACGAAATAAACTAAAAGCACACGGACCAATATTATTCAATTGGGCTTTTCAGGTGACTATTTTTTTTATATGGTCCTAATCTCCACCTAAAATAAATCACAGCATGCACTAGTTTCTTTCATATTTCATATAAGGCTAGCCTAGTCAAGTCTATGCGTGAAAAAAAAATCAGATACCATACGGATCAATCGTGCAGTATCTAAATTTTGAAGATAGATTTCCATTGTTACAGAGGTTGTCCAGTCTGAACTGATAATTCTGCTGTCTTTCTATGGGACTGCAGACGTATCAATCCTCCCAGCGCTTGCACTGTGCTGTCTGAGGATTCACCAGTTTATATGCTGGGAAAGGACCGTGACTATGCGGTATGCATGTTCCTGGCAGTAACATGACTAGTGGGTGCTGCTTTGCTCAAGACAAGTGTATGTAAGTGACATGTCCGACTAGTAGGAGTGGTCATCTATTGGGCATTGTCTTGCTTCATACACTTGTATAGAGCAAGGCCGCGCCCACTAGTCGAAGGTTCTTGGCGGGAACATGTATATCACATAATTGTAGTCCATTACCGACTTAAACACCAGCGAATCCTCATCTCGCACAGTGCGGGTACTGGGAGCATAGATGAGTCTAAAGTCACATAGAGCGACTGCAGAATTATCAGTTTTGACCGGAAAACATCTTTAATAAAAGAAACTGTATTTGTTCTTGTATATTTATTTTATAAAAATGAATGGGGATTGCATAAGGATGAAAATACAGAAAAATTGTTAATTTTTTCTCGATGAAAATCAGATAATTTTTTTATACATTTGTGCTACCATAACCTAAGGGTAAGAAAAAAGGATGACAAATAAACCCTGTCTGTCCATTAGTGTTTTGATACTCATATATGTGAAAACTTCTTATAAAAATATCTACAAGTGCATCCCAATAAATTAGAATATCATCAAAACGTTAATTTATTTCAGTAATTCAATACATAAAGTGAAATTCATATATTATAGAGTCATTACACACAGAGTGATGTTTTTCAAGTGTTTATTTCTGTTAATGTTGATGATTATGGCTTACAGCCAATAAAAAGCCAAAATGAATTATCTCAGAAAATTAAAATAGTTAACACAAAATAGCTGCAAAGGCTTACTTAGCATTTATAATGGTCCCTTAGCTTATTTCAGTAGAGTACACAATGATGGGTAAGACTGCTGACTTGACAGATGTCCAGAAGGCAGTCATTGACATAGTCCACAAGGAGGGTAAGCCACAAAAGATCATTACTAAAAAAGATGGCTGTTCACAGAGTGCTGTATACAAGCATATTAATGGAAAGTTGAGTGGAAGGAACATGTGTTGTCGAAAAAGGTGCACAAGCTACCGGGATAACCACAGCCTTGAAAGGATTCAAAAATTTAGCTGAAGTTCACAAGGAATCAATGCTGCTGCAGTCAGTGCTTCAAGAGCCACCACACACAGACATATCCAGAACATGGGCTAGAACTGTTGCATGCCTTGTGTCAAGCCACTCAAGATCAATAGACAATGCAAGAAGTGTCTTACCTGGGCCAAGGAGAGAAAGAACTTGGCTGTTGTCAGTGGTCGGCCAGGGTCACATCTCCGTTTTGACCCTAGCCTGCCGGATTCCGGTTTCAACTTAGAACGTTTTCCAGCACCGCATAGCGTTACCGCTATGCGGTGCTGGAAAACGCTGTCCCTAGTTACCCGATGTTTACCTTAACTACCTGTCACACAGGCAGCTGCTCGGAGTGCGCTTTACAGCGCCGCACAGGAAACGCTGTCTGCAACGTTTCCTGTGCGGCGCTGCAAAGCGCACTCCGAGCAGCTGCCTGTATGACAGGTAGTTAAGGTAAACATCGGGTAACTAGGGGCAGCGTTTTCCAGCACCGCATAGCGGTAACGCTATGCAGTGCTGGAAAAAGTTATAAGTTGAAACCAGAATCCGGCAGGCTAGGGTCAAAACGGAGATGTGACCCTGGCCGTCCAAGGTGTTGTTTTCAGATGAAAGTAAATTTTTCATTTGATTTTGAAATCAAGCTCCCAGAGTCTGGAGGAAGAGTTGAGAGGCCACAATCCAAGAGTCTGTAGGAAGAGTGGAGAGGCCACGATCCAAGAGTCTGGAGGAAGAGTGGAGAGGCCACAATCCAAGAGTCTGTAGGAAGAGTGGAGAGGCCACGATCCAAGAGTCTGTAGGAAGAGTGGAGAGGCCACGATCCAAGAGTCTGGAGGAAGAGTGGAGAGGCCACAATCCAAGAGTCTGGAGGAAGAGTGGAGAGGCCACGATCCAAGAGTCTGGAGGAAAAGTGGAGAGGCCACACAATCCAAGAGTCTGGAAGAAGAGTGGAGAGTCCACAATCCAAGAGTCTGGAGGAAGAGTGGAGAGGTCACAATCCAAGAGTCTGGAGGAAGAGTGGAGAGGCCTCAATCCAAGAGTCTGGCGGAAGAGTGGAGAGGCCACAATCCAAGAGTCTGGAGGAAGAATGGAGAGGCCACAATCCAAGAATCTGGAGGAAAAGTGGAGGCCACAATCCAAGAGTCTGGAGGAATTGCGGAGAGGACACAATCCAAAAGTCTAGAGGAAGAATGGAGAGGCCCCAATCCAAGAGTCTGGAGGAAGAGTGGAGAGACACAATCCAAGAGTCTGGAGGAAGAATGGAGAGGCCACAATCCAAGAATCTGGAGGAAAAGTGGAGGCCACAATCCAAGAGTCTGTAGGAAGAGTGGAGAGGCCACGATCCAAGAGTCTGGAGGAAGAGTGGAGAGGCCACAATCCAAGAGTCTGTAGGAAGAGTGGAGAGGCCACGATCCAAGAGTCTGTAGGAAGAGTGGAGAGGCCACGATCCAAGAGTCTGGAGGAAGAGTGGAGAGGCCACAATCCAAGAGTCTGGAGGAAGAGTAAAGAGGCCACGATCCAAGAGTCTGGAGGAAAAGTGGAGAGGCCACACAATCCAAGAGTCTGGAAGAAGAGTGGAGAGTCCACAATCCAAGAGTCTGGAGGAAGAGTGGAGAGGTCACAATCCAAGAGTCTGGAGGAAGAGTGGAGAGGCCTCAATGCAAGAGTCTGGCGGAAGAGTGGAGAGGCCACAATCCAAGAGTCTGGAGGAAGAATGGAGAGGCCACAATCCAAGAATCTGCAGGAAAAGTGGAGGCCACAATCCAAGAGTCTGGAGGAATTGCGGAGAGGACACAATCCAAAAGTCTAGAGGAAGAATGGAGAGGCCCCAATCCAAGAGTCTGGAGGAAGAGTGGAGAGACACAATCCAAGAGTCTGGAGGAAGAGTGGAGAGGCCACAATCCAAGAGTCTGGAGGAAGAGTGGAGAGGCCACAATCCAAGAGTCTGGAGGAAAAGTGGAGGCCACAATCCAAGAGTCTGGAGGAATTGCGGAGAGGACACAATCCAAAAGTCTAGAGGAAGAATGGAGAGGCCCCAATCCAAGAGTCTGGAGGAAGAGGGGAGAGACACAATCCAAGAGTCTAGAGGAAGAGTGGAGAGGCCTCTATCCAAGAGTCTGGAAGAAGAGTGGAGAGGTCACAATCCAAGAGTCTGGAGGAAGAGTGGAGAGGCCTCAATCCAAGAGTCTGGAGGAAGAGTGGAGAGGCCTCAATCCAAGAGTCTGGAGGAAGAGTGGAGAGGCAGTAATTCATACAAAAGGAGCCCCGACCAAGTATTGAGTGTATTTACTTACTGTACAGACTTTTCATTAGGCAAACATTTAAGAGTTAAAAATTATTATTTTAGTTGGTCTTATATAATATTCTACTTTTCTGAGATAATGAATTTTGGGTTTTCATTGGCTATAAGCCTTAATCATCAACATTAACATAAATAAACACTTGAAATAGATCACTCTGTGTGCATTGACTTCATATAATATATGTGTTTCACTTTATGCATTGAATTACAGAAATAAATAACGTTTTTGATGATATTCTAATTCATTGTGAAGCATTTGTATATATAATAATTCTCGAAATGCTGCAAAAGATATTTGGAGGATTAAGAGACAGAAAAAGCACAATGGGTCTTATCTCCAAAGATAAACAAGCACTTATGATTATATCCGCTCACCTGGGCTAGTTGTAATAACCCACAACTAGTATATGCGCCTGTACAGCTGCCGCTGGATCAGCACTTCCACGTGCAAAGTGGTGTACAAACAGAGATCTGAAGGTGCTTCAACGATCCGCACTGCTGTTAAAGAGAGTGGACCACACAGGGTCTAGGTGCAATAAAACGTCATTGCACCTAGACCCTGTGTGGTCCACTTTCTTTAACAGCAGTGCGGATTGGATCGTAGAAGCACCATCCTTCGGATCTCCAAATGCTGCAAAGTGCTTTTCTGTAAAAATAAATGAAACATACATTTTACTTTTAAATAGATTTTTATATATCTACTTACCTGTGCAGTAGCCTGCATTGCAAATTGGTGTGTTCTGGATTTTATATACATAGTATCCACCTGGGCAGGCCCTAATAGAAATAGGATGTCTCCAGGCGCAACAATCTCCATCCCAAGATGCACAAACCGTAGCATTCACTGTTCCGTCTTCCACTTTGGGGTGGGTGCTATTTATCCACAATGGGCTTTGTGTCCCACAACTGAATGCTTTGATGCAACGTTCTGGAATTCTTTGTTCTGTTCTACCTTGAAATCTATACCAGCCATACATATAGTAGTCACATCTATACCAGGCGTAAAGATCAAAATTTTCCACAAATCGCCATTGCTCATCAACTATAGTGTGGTTGTAGCATGGGTCTACACATCCACTTGGCTCAAGGGATACGTCACAATTTGCATCAGGATCACATGTTGCTCCTTTTTGGCACTCCACTTCACAATTCCTTCCATCTCCATAATAGCCATCAATACATGTACAAGTGTATGAGCCATAGTAATTGGTACAAGTTGCAAAGGGATGACAAGGATTGGTTAGACATTCATTGATATCAACACAACCTTCATTTTCATCATGTCTGGTTCCAGGAAAGCAGGAGCAAGTGAAGGACCCGAAAGTATTGTTACAAGAATATAGGCAGTGATTCAGAAAGTAATCGTCACACTCATTTATATCCCAACAAGTGGATCCATCTCCTTGGTATCCAGAGGAGCATGTACACTGCTCGTAACCACCAAATTCTTCACATGAGGCATACGGACTACACTCAGAGTTTGAACAATTTCCTATAAATAAAAGAAAATAACTCATAGATAAAGAAAAACATAAAGTAGCATCATTAGTATCTACTATATAATTGCCGTAGGCAAAATCGTGTCGGACCCCGAAAACGCCGTGGCTATGTCACTATGTGACGTCACCACGCGCGAGCAATGGCCGCGAAGCGGCCATTGCGAGTCGCTGGCCGAAAATAGAACCAGAGGCTCGGCCACAAACTTAGCGATTTACCGCTGAGGTAGCGCGAGCAATGGCCGCGAGGCCATTGCGAGTCGCTACCTCAGCAACCGCACGTGTCTCTATACTTTCAATGGGGATCCATTGAGAGTCGCTATGTAGCGCGAGCAATGGCCGCGAGGCCATTGCGAGTCGCTACCACAGCATGTCTCCCTATACCTTCTACGGGAATAATAATAATAATCAATCATCATCATCATCATCATCATCATCATCATCATCATCCTACTACCCACACAGAACCCCCCCAATGGCCGCACAGACCCCCCCCCCTAAATGGCCGCACAGACACCCCTCCCCCCAATGGCCGCACAGACCCCCCCCTCAATGGCCGCACAGACACCCCCCCCCCCCCCTCAATGGCCGCACAGACCCCCCCCCCCTCAATGGCCGCACAGATCCCCCCCCCTCAATGGCCGCACAGACCCCCCCCCTCCCCCTCAATGGCCGCACAGCCCCCCCCCCCTCAATGTCCCAAAGTCAGCTGTGACCGCCTGGCCCTTGGACACTGGCTGCCATGCACACATCAGCTGGCACGCTCCCATCACTTACCCACTGGGGACGGATCACTTCCAGCACCTCTTCACATGGCAGTGCTCTGAACTTCTGAATCGTCCTCTCCTCACTCAGACACCTGGCAGGTTTCCTATCCAGCCTACTCACTCCCAGCTGCAACCCAGTGAGTCAATCAGCACATCTTCTCTCACACACAGACCTGACATGTGATTAACCCCCTGTGCACCATTCAGGTTTAGCCCAGCAAAGCACTCCAAAAAGTATTGAACACACCCCAATAAGTATTGAACGCGCCCCAAAAAATATTGAACGCACCCCAATAAGTATTGAACGCGCCCCAAAAAGTTTTGAACGCGCCCCAAAAAGTATTGAACACACCCCAATAAGTATTGAACGCGCCCCAAAAAGTATTGAACGCACCCCAATAAGTATTGAACACACCCCAAAAAGTATTGAACACACCCCAATAAGTATTGAACGCGCCCCAAAAAATATTGAACGCACCCCAATAAGTATTGAACGCGCCCAAAAAAGTATTGAACGCGCCCCAAAAAGTATTGAACACACCCCAATAAGTATTGAACACACCCCAATAAGTATTGAACGCGCCCCAAAAAGTATTGAACGCACCCCAATAAGTATTGAACGCGCCCCAAAAAGTATTGAACGCGCCACAAAAAGTATTGAACGCGTCCCAATAAGTATTGAACACACCCCAATAAGTATTGAACGCGCCCCAAAAAGTATTGAACGCACCCCAATAAGTATTGAACACACCCCAATAAGTATTGAACGCGCCCCAAAAAGTATTGAACGCACCCCAATAAGTATTGAACGCGCCCCAAAAAGTATTGAACGCGCCACAAAAAGTATTGAACGCGTCCCAATAAGTATTGAACACACCCCAATAAGTATTGAACGCGCCCCAAAAAGTATTGAACGCACCCCAATAAGTATTGAACGCGCCCCAAAAAGTATTGAACGCACCCCAATAAGTATTGAACGCGCCCCAAAAAGTATTGAACGCGCCACAAAAAGTATTGAACGCGTCCCAATAAGTATTGAACACACCCCAATAAGTATTGAACGCGCCCAAAAAAGTATTGAACGCACCCCAATAAGTATTGAACGCGCCCCAAAAAGTATTGAACGCGCCCCAAAAAGTATTGAACACACCCCAATAAGTATTGAACGCCCCCCAAAAAGTATTGAACACGCCCCAAAAAGCATTGAACGCGCCCCAAAAAGCATTGAACGCGCCCCAATAAGTATTGAACGCACCCCAAAAAGCATTGAACGCGCCCCAATAAGTATTGGACCCCCCCCAAAAAGTATTGGACCCCCCAAAAAAAGTATTGGACTCCCCCAAAAAGTAGCTATAACTACTATAATCAAATTAATGCACGTTCTAGAATCCCGATGCATTTGCATCGGGCTCACAGCTAGTGATTTATATAAGTACTTACCTCCTGATTCCACACCTGCAAAACAAATTGAGAAGCAAATTATTTAGAAGATAAACTTAGTTTGCCAATGCAGAATTATTAAATGGGCATTTTCCTTGAAGTTCCATCACCAACAATCCATCAACATCTAAGAGACTTCATGTTCAGCTATTTGAAGAAGCTTTCAGTTTTGTAATAATAAACAATATACTTTGGTTTTATATTTTGGTCTGATATGACATAATTTGAAGTGTGACATCTTTAAAGTGTAACATCAGAAATATACCAGAATGGTAACCCATGGTATATTCTCCTTCATGCTGTCATGTCCTGATCCATCTGCTTTCATCCACAGGTACTTCTGAATTATCTTTAAATCCAGAATACCCACTGAACCCCTCTGAACCTCCATCTCTACTCCTCTTCTTCTGTTTAAACTGGAAAGCTTACAGCCTAAAATGACCATGCTGGCGCCTCACCATCACTTGAGCTTCCATCTCACCACCACCGGAGCTGCCGCCTCACCACCACCGAACATGCTGCCTTACCATCAGCACCACCAGAGCGGCAACCTCACCACCACCAGAGATGCCGATCCAACACCACCGGATCTGCTGCACCCCTGACCAACTGTCTCGTCCCCGTTATTCCAAAGATTGTCAGCCCACAAGGGCTGGGCCCTCTCTCTTCTCTGTACCAGTCTGTCATTGTTAATTTTTTTTACTGTAAACTATATCTATAATTTTATATGTAACCTCTTCTCAGGTACAGCACTAAGGAATTAATGGTGCTATATAAATACAGAATATAAATAAATAATAATATTCTGTCAGTTAATGGCCACAGTGTGAACGCGCCTATACATATTAAACTTTTTTAAAAGTTTTTAGTAATTTGTATGTATAGAGGCATGACTCCCCCTTTTTGGGCTCGGTATTTTGTATATATAGCTTTCTACAGGAAGGTGTTGAAATGGTTGGGTCTTGGTCCTACCCTGGCCTCATCTATTTTGAGACCTGTTGGCAGCCAAAAAGGTGAACTGCATGATGACCATCCTCAGTGGGTACATCTTATTAAGGTGGGATGGCTTTTATACCCTTTGATCAAAATAATATCATCTATGTACCCTATGTTATTTACCTGTACTATTATTCTTTACTAATTTACTTATAGGTTTTTTGTTTTTCTCCCAGGTTTTGTCTGTTAATGGCAACATTGTGAATGTGTACCTACCGATTGCCCTTATACCAACATGTGTTCCAGTTAATTTCTTTGGTTTTGATTTAGTTTTTTGTACTTTATACATATAGAGGCGTGACTCCCCCATTTTAAATGTGTTACCATGGATGAAGCAGAACTGGATGTGTTACTGAAGAGGGTGCTGTTATAATCCACTCTCTTTCGAGGAGAGAAGTTGAACAGTTGCAATAATATTTTTAGATAGATAATTTATATATTTGCGCTAATGCATATATACATAACAAACTTAGAGAAACATGGGAATCAGTCCACTCATATATATTATACAAGAATCATCTCATGAACTGGGTATGACAACAATCGTTAATGTGCAGATGCTAGGCATACAGAGATCCTATTTTAACAGACAATGCTGCATTATATGCATTGGACTACACAAAGGCTGATAAACTTCAGGTATAGGGGTACAGTTGGTGATCAGAGTCAACAAAGTGTACATGCATATATAAAGTAAACTGTCAATACAGGGCAATGGTCACAGTTCTTATACAAGATCCCCACATGCCCTTCATGCATATATACCACACAGCAAAACAATTGTAGTGGAACAGATCACTGGATGTCTAGAAAGGATAAAAGGGCTGGCACTGGATGTCCAGAGGGGATAAAAGGGCTGGCATTTATGAAGTATCCTTGTGAACTTTGTATTTTTGGATTCCTGAGTGGTGACAATAGTCACAAGGATTAGATACATTTTGAGTATGCTCATTTGGGTATTTTTTCTAATCTGCATATATACATATATAAAAGAACATACCTGTGAAACCCCATATCCTTATGGAGCAAAAGTCATTACAAACCATGTCCAATAGCCATGTACCAGGAGTTGGAGATCTCACTAAGTAGGTATTTCCAGATAAGTGTGAAAGCTTTTTCTCAAAAATTGGAGTTTTTCCTAAAAGAATAGGAGAAGATCAAAAGTAAATATGAGGCTATGTGATCCTATTATTATTGTTATCACGGCTGGCATTAGGACAGTACAATTGATACTGCTGTTCAGTTATCGAGGAACTTGAGGTCCTCAGACTTTTGGTGGTCTACTCTGTGTGATCTGTTCTCCACTCTCTACCTCAAGTTGCTGCATGTAAGCTAATAGGTTCCACTTAATATAAAATTAAGTCTTTTATTAAGCCCACTTGACCCATCATATATGATGTTTAGGCCTAAGGTGCTGCAAACAAATAATATTAGGCCCCTTTCACATCAGCGTTTTTTACATTTTGCGGCAGATTTACCGCATCTGCCGCATAACGGCCACACTTGTGGCATACTTGCATCGTCTATGGGGCTTGCGGCAAGTGCGGTATAATCGCGGTTTCGGCACTTGCGGAAGTTGTGGCCGCAAAAAATAAAAAATGCTGCAGACCGTGGTTTTTTTCGTGGCCGCAACTGCCAAAAATGCCAGAACCGCGGCTATATCGCACTTGCCGTACCTGCCGCAAGCCCCATAGACAATGCATGCCACAAGTGTGCCCATTATGCGGCATCTGCTGCAAAATGTAAAAAACGCTAGTGTGAAAGGAGCCTTAGACAGTTGCTAATATGAAGCCTAGATATTTCTGACAGTTTTTTTATTGTGATTATTTTTCACATCTCCTGTGGTTTCAACTGGCTGACATATACATCTCATGCCCAATACAAAGTAACAAATAGTGCCAACAAAACATATTCTGATGGCTTGTCCATTTCTTACGAAGGCTGAAATTTCATGGAGGAAAACATTGTTACTAGTGATGAACGAGTATTAAGATTTTCGGGTTCAGATAGCTCTAACCGAATACTTTGAATAAGTAACGAGTAACGAATCCAGTGCAAGTCAATGGGGAACTCGCTTGGATCCCAATACTGAAACAGTTCAAAGTATTTGGTTAGACCTATCCAAACCCAAGGATCTTACTACTTGCTCATCACTAATTGTTACCTAATGTAGAAATCATCTGGAAGGCTTTGACACATGGATAGCTATACTGATGAAAGGGAAAAAAGAGGCTCTGATGGTCTCGTGTAGATCACAAGTGATGATGTCATGATCATCATTGAACTGATGGCTGCAGCCACTGATTAATTACAAGAACAGTGGAATGGTGTTATGAATCATATCACCTCCATTCTGGTGGACGATCGTAGAAGTAGAGTTGGAGCAATAAACAAATCCTTGGGTTGAATATTAGAAATCAGCCGATCTAACAGAATTAAATTTCCTGAAATTGTATAGATTTTCCTGGAAAATTAAATTTTTATCAATGTTATTCTCCATGAATTAAATTTTCTTCTGGAGAGACCCTAAAGCATAACAAATACAACATGTAAAAACAAGTAAAAAAAAGCCTAAACTGACCTCACTATTCACCTGTCCAGCTCAGCTGTTCCATGCTGCCCCAGTCTAATCCTCAGACTTTCCTCTTCCTTCCCCTGTCACTAACCATATCTCCTGCCCTACTCACCTTAGGCTGGAATTTCAGCTGCAACAGGGCCTTAAAGCGCACCCTACGGGAGGATATGTAATGTGCAGGGAAGTGTGAGACCTGGTTTGAGCTCGAAGTCCCAGTCTAGAGTGAACAGATCAAAATATTGGCAACAGAAAGAAGAGCACAGGATGGCCACCCCGTAATTGTCTTTTCAGCTGTTGCATCTTCAACCTGTTCACTCTAGCCCTGAACTTCTGGATGTGACAACGTCTTAGAGGTCACTTCATGTCTATGAAAACACAATGGGCACAGAAACCTCCAAGTCCTTGCCACAGGCCAGAACTCTCGGGTAGAGTGAGTCGCCAGTGACGGGGGAACGATGAGGAGGCTCTGGGGACCAGATAGCAGCCAGCGAGCATAGAAGAGGCCAGTTAGGTAATTGGTGAGGTGAGTACATGGTTTCCTTTTTCTTTTTATACTTTTGCTTACCGACAATGGTTCAGCAAAGTAACGGCCAGTCGGCCCCCATTTTGCTTAGTCCATGCAAAGCAAATTTAGAAAAATCCTGTTTTCAAAAATGTAGATTTATTTGGAATATTATTTGTGAATTCAATTTTAATACATTTGCTCTTTTCTAGTGAATATTTCTTCTTTTCCCGTTTTAGCAGCATGGCTTCCCATTGCACATTTAATTCTTTCCACATCAACCATTTATAAGAAAAAAAAAATGATATACTCATTGTTAAGACTTTTAGTCTCTTTAACTGCTCTTCATAATGCTCTGATATTATTGATGCCACTGGTGCAT
The DNA here is from genome assembly GCA_033576535.1 of Allobates femoralis. Taxonomy (NCBI): domain Eukaryota; kingdom Metazoa; phylum Chordata; class Amphibia; order Anura; family Aromobatidae; genus Allobates; species Allobates femoralis. The sequence continues at coordinate 213,712,013 of JARQOC010000011.1, read as the reverse complement.
AAACAGGAGCAGTGGCTACCAACAGAAAGGGACGTACATGTAGGTGGCCTATGGACTACGTTTGACTTCATTAGCCACTGTTCGGAGATTACTACTCTATAAGTTTCCTATAACCCCTTGTCCTTCAACATCAGAAAAAATGAAAAACTATCATGATTTATTGGTTTAAACTAAATAGTTACATAAAAGAAAAACCTAGTAAAGAGTAAATCTTATCAAATTCAATTCTCCAGCTTTGCTAAATTTTGCTACATTTTCAATATAAATTAGATTTTTAGTGAATTGAATTTTCTCAAAGACCGAAATTGCCTTCAAATTACACTACTCCCAAAAAGTTAAGGATATTTTTCTTTCGGGTAAAATTTTTGTAAAATTAAAAACTTAATGCTACAGTGATATATTATCATAAAGGTAGAGCATTTAAGTAGAAACATGGAATGGTGATTTCCGAATTTCCAACAACTTATTGAAACAAAGGGCAACAACCGTGGTGGGTATACCTCCACTAAAAATGTCAACGTCCCAATAACTTATGTGGCCTTGAGCATCAATTTCAGCTTGTCAACGATGTCTCATGTTGTTCAAAAGTCGAGTTATTGCCTGATAAGGCATGGCATCCCACTCTTCTTGAAGCGAGGTCCTCAGGTAATTGAGGTTCTTGGGTACAGAGTTATGAGTCTCTACACAACGACTCAGCTGATCCCATAGGTTTTCTATGGGATTCAGGTCTGGAAAAAGTGTAGGCAACCTTATTTAAGGTACTCCAGTTTCCAGGAGCCATTCTCTAATGATGTAATATTGATGAGCTGGAGCATTGTTGTCCATGAAGATGAAATTAGGCTTTTGTTATTCACATAGAGGCAAAATGACTTAATCATTGATGTGGTATCATTGTATCATTCACCAAGTGTAGGGCAGTGCTGTATTGACTAAACAAACCTGCCCATACTGTGACATGACCACCACCAAAGGCTTGTCTGGTGACAACAGTGGTCTATGCATAACATGCTCTTTGATGTCTCCCACTTTGTTGGTGACCATTATTTCTGTTAAATGTAGGTCAACTTTCATTAGTGAACAGCACAGAGGTCCACTGATCAGCAAGACAATGATATCTATGCCTAGGGATATAGTCAGGTACCCTTGCAGGTCATCCGGCACACAGACCATGCTGATATAAACGGTTTTCAAGGGGCTTGAAGTAAGGTGCCTCTTACTTCTCTTAAATATTCCTGTAGTTGTGTTCTCAATAAAGTGGTCATTAGTGTGGGATGTGGCCAAATGACATCCAATTCTCTGCCTTTGTGTGACTCTTCTCAGTCTCTCTGAGTCTCTGTTGCAACCTGATGATGACACACTATGACCCTCTAACTCAGTGGCCTCATCCATCTGAGAACATCCAGCTTGGAGCCTCGTAATGGCGAGGTACTGTTGATCATTTGATAGGAGTCGTCTTGGTCTTATGATGTAAAAATGTGAACAACATCATGAGGAGGACTACCTAACTGAACATCGGAATTTATTGGGCAATTTATGGATCACACACATATCAATTTTGCCATTATGCTCATACTGTCACATACACAACCTGCACAGATTCTTCAGTGTTTTATGGTTTTCATCACCTATTTCTATGGCTAAACTATGAGCCGTGATATTGTCTGACTATCCAGATTCATCACTAAATTGCCTCTGCATTTTTTACTTCGGCTTTTATGCTGGCTATGACAATCCCTCCTGATTGGCTGTGTTGTACAATGTGATGTATTAGCTGCAAGGCATTATGGGGAAATCAGCTGATCCTACCATCCTTCTCTAGCTGATACAATAATCTGCAATGTGTATAAAGGCACCGTTTTAAATAGTTCACGTAAAACGCATACCAAATTGTTGGAATTTGCATGGTTCAATGGATTCTAAAAAACTAGACACAAATTCGATTCACTTTCAATTAAATTGCTCATATCTATGAAATTATATATTCCTGGGCTCAGTAAGGGTACTTTCACATTTGCGTTCCCCTCCGCAGCGTTCTGCGGAGGGGAGCCGCAATGTGACCGCAGCACCGCATGCCCCTATCTTTATAATGGGAGCGCACGGTGCTGCTCTTGACTGCGCATGTTGCATTTCTGGTGCGGACGAGACTGGGTGCTTTGTGCGCAGGCATATGCCTGCGCACAGCTCACATATGGCAGTGAATGGGTGCACACTGTCATGCGCAGTCAAGCACAGCACCGTGCGCTCCCATTATAAAGATAGGGGCTTGCGGTGCTGCGGTCAGATTGCGGCTCCCCTTCTCAGAACGCTGTGGAGGGGAACGCAAATGTGAAGGCACCCGAACTTCAACAATGTTACATGCTGCCCAAAGACAGAATACCTGAGAGATCCACCCTGGCAAAGAATACTCACCAACAGGATCAGTAAAGTTGAAGACTCCATTTCCGTTTGTACTGAACATCACAAAGGATAAAGACGATGTAACGTTAAACTCCTGTGTATGATGACTGAAGGATGCAAAGTCCAAATTTAAGATGCGCACCGAAGTATCCAAAGGTTTAATAAGAAACAAGTCTAATCCATAGATTGTCTGTGAAATGGATGGAATGTTTTAGTTTGTAGTTTACTATTTCACGCATTGTCTGCTTTTTGATATTTCTATTCACTAATGCACATCAGGCTAGGTTGGTTTCCATCTATAGCTTAGAGTGTTGTTCAGTGCAATATTCACTTTAAAGCGTATGTACCTGCAATGTCATTCTATAGGATTATTTTTGGACAGCCAGTTAATAAATAATTGCTTTTCTTCCATCCAAACACCAAACCTTTTTTTGCAACCAAGAAAAGTATAAGTATTTGAAGGCTTCTTAAAAAACTATATCTACTTTATTTAACAAACAACAAACCTCTTGTTACTTCCCAAGCAGTCATCATTTTGGACCACCGCATGTCAAAAAATTATGGCTTCTTCCATATATGCTACACCAAGACGTCACGCATCTGCCCCACCAACAAATAGAAAATGTTGGGCTATTTTTATATTTTACTAGCTGTAGTACCCGGCTACGCCCGGGTTAATTAATTACTGCTGTTGGCTATAACAAAATAGAATTGAACATGTCATATTAATGATCTGTAGGAAAATAGAAGCTGAGCTGTGATTGATTGCTATAGGCAGCCTAATAAATCTCCAGCCAACAGTAAACCCTCCCCCTGGCCAGGCAGTATATGTTACCTCACACATACACATAATAGACAGCTCATGTGACTGACATCTGCCTTAATTCCCTATATGGCACATGAGTTGCACATTGGCTGTTTTTAATCAGATGTTTATGTTTGGAAAATAAAGATAGCACACGTATGAGGCGAGTTGTGTGAGGTGATTTGTGCACATCCGTGTCTGCCTGTGTGGTGTGTGTGTCCCTGGGGTGTGTATGTTTGTGTCCCTGTGGGATGGGGTCTGTGTGGTGTGTGTCTCTGTTGTGTGTGTCTCTTTGTGGTGTGTGTGTGTGTCCCTGTGGGGTAAGTGCATGTGCCCCTATAGGGTGTGTATGTGTGTGTCCCTGTGTGGGGGTCTGTGGTGTGTGGGTGTGTATATCTGTGTTGTGTGTGTCTCTTTGTGGTGTGTGTGTGTCCCTGAGGGGTGAGTGCATGTGTCCCTATAGGGTGTGTATGTGTGTGTGTCCCTGTGGGGGGTCTGTGTGGTGTGTGTGTCTCTTTGTGGTGTGTGTGTCCTTGTGGGGTGAGTGCATGTGTCCCTATAGGGTGTGTATGTGTGTGTTTGTCCCTGTGGGGGGTGTCTGTGTGGGGTGTGTGTGTCTCTGTGTTATGTGTGTCCCTTTTTGGTGTGTGTGCCTCCCTGAGGGGTGAGTGCATGTGTCCCTATAGGGTGTGAATGTGTGTGTCCCTGTGGGGGGGGGTCTGTGTGGTGTGTGTGTGTCTATTTGTGGTGTGTGTGTCTCTGTGGGTTGAGTGCGTGTCTCCCTATAGGGTGGCTATTCGTGTGTGTCCCTGTGGGGTGGGTGTGTGTGGTGTGTGTGTGTCTCTTTGTGGTGTGTGTGTGTCCCTGTGTGGTGAGTGCATGTGTCGCTATAGAGTGTGTGTGTGTCCCCTTGGGGGTGTGTGTGTCTTTGTGGTGTGTGTTTGTTCGGGTGCGTGGTGAGTATCCAATGTTGGGGCTGCACCTTAGCGACTATACACTTGCTGTTACTCTTTGTGTGCGTGTGTTGTGTATACATGTCCCCGTGCGTGGTGAATATCTCATGTTGGGGCCCCACCTTAGTGACTACATGCTGGTATATGCTGTTAGTCTTTGGCGCTGTCATTATGCCCCTCTCATTCAAAACTGTCCACTGGTAACTGTCACTTTTTCCCCATTATGTAGATAGGGGCAAAATTGTTTGGTGAATTGGAACGCGCGGGGTTAAAATTTCGCCTCACAACATAGCCCATGACGCTCCCGGGGTCCAGACGTGTGATTGTGCAAAATTTTGCGGCTGTAGCTGCGACGGTGTAGGTGCCAATCCCGGATATACACACACACACACATACACACATTCAGCTTTATATATTAGATTAGATATGTTAGAAAACATTTAAAGTCTGTCAATTCAGTATGCTATAAAGCACTGACTATCACCTGTTTACCCATATCTTTCCATGTTGGTATTGCTTTGAATACCATGGCTGTATTTACACTAAGGCCGGCTTCAGACTGTGTGTCTGATCCGATCCGTAGCTGTCCGCTCGAGGCAGACAGCCGCGGACCGGATCAGCACACAGGACGGGGGCTATTATGCCCTCCGATCCTGTGTGCAGCCGCACGCAGTTCCTGCTGCTAATAGGTGAGGACCGCGGGCGCCGCGGTCCTGACCTGTCAGCTGGTTCAGCTGCGTGCGACTGCACACAGGACCGGAGGGCATAATAGCCCCCCGTCCTGTGTGCTGATCCGGTCCGCGGCTGTCTGCCTCGAGCGGACAGCTACGGATCGGATCAGACACGCAGTCTGAAGCCAGCCTAAAGAGCTTGAAAGGGGTTCAATAAGAATTTAGAATGTTAAATTACCAATCACTGACCCTAATAATATACATACCAGCTGATGTTGTTAGTACCACTTCACCATCTAGGATTTTCAGACCGACCAAAAGTCACAGTATCAATCAGAAGCTCTCAATATATAAGGCTGCATACTCATGATCAGTATATGCAGTATTTTGCATGCAGCGTCTTGCCGCTGCATCCAAAACGCTGCGTAGTACAGTATAAGCCTAGTGGATGGGATTTCAAGAAATCCCATGCCCACTATGCTTAACCCGACTGCAGCGATCTGACAGCTGCGGTGCAGGTTGCCGGCATTCCGCTCCTCCGCATGTTCATTTCATGCCGCGGAGTCGGAAGCGGCTGCCATCGGATGACGGCAGGGAGAAGCTGCCCCGCACCCGCTGCACATGGTGAGTACAGGGCGGATGCAATCTCCCTGCTGTCACCCGCGGCTTCACTCATGTCCGGAGGAGCTGCATCCAACACGCAGCTCCTCCAGACCATGAGCATATACCCTTAGTCTATGAGAGCCTTGCTCTGGCTCTAATAGACTTACATTGAGGAGTGACCTCCAGCTCACCCAGCAAACAGTGGGGGTTTTCAGCAGGTTAAAACCAGCAGACGATGACTGGGAGCAGCATTCAAAAGACGAAGATGGTAGCTGGAAGGTGTATTAATTAGGGGCAAGAAACATACATTAGTAATACCACTCAAGTGATGAAAAAAACTACTTAAAGGGTTAGTGCCACAAACAATTGTACACTTCAATTATTTGATCTTAGAATAAAATTAAGTTCCACAACTGGATGTTTTAACAAAAATGTTCCTGTCCTGAGAATATACTTATAAATTTGCCCCTGTATAATGGATGTGTCTAACCATCCAGGAACATAGTATGATCATACCACAGCTCCTGGACAGGGTGGAAGCATAAGTGTACAGATGTTACAGCTGGGGATCACAGAATATAAGAGTATACAGACATTACAGCTGGGGATCACAGAATATAAGAGTATACAGACATTACAGCCGGGGAACACAGAATATGAGAGTATACAAACATTACACCTAGGGATCACAGAATATAAGAGTATATAGACATTACAGCTAGGGATCACAGAATATAAGAGTATACAGACATTACAGCCAGGGATCACAGAATCTAAGAATATACAGATATTACAGCCGGGGATCACAGCATATAAGAGTATACAAATATTACATCCAGGGATCACAATATAATAGTATACAGACATTACAGCCCGGGATCGCAGAATATAAGAGTATACAGACATTACAGCCAGAGATCACAGAATATAAGAGTATACAGACATTACAGCTGGGGATCACAGAATATAAGAGTATACAGACATTACAGTCGGAGATCACAGATTATAAGAGTATACAGACATTACAAACATTTGTCATTCATTTGGTCACATGCCGACTAGACATGCGTAATCTCATTCAATACAAACGAATTGAGTGAGGTCTGATCTGTCTAGTTGGTATGTGGCCTGAAGTATGCAAATTGCATATTTACAGTGACATGACTGCCCGCTCCTGGTGGAGAATCCTCACAGCACACACCCAGTTCACTGTGAGGATTCACAAGTCTGCAGTTACATAATTGACATCCCCTTTAAATTTCGGTGAATTCTAGGCCACCTCTCCTTGATAACATTATACAACTAAAATGTTGCAGTTTATTGCTTTTACATTTGACATATTTGAAAATGATTACAGAATATAGTTAAAGGTTGACATTGCAAATAAAGACTAATATACTTTTCTTTTTCTTTATAAAAGACATTTCCATGATTGTGGTAGGCTGAAATATTGCCTATACCGGTCTCAGTCTTTTTATACTACTTACCATGTATATACTGTATATATAGGTCTTTGTGTAATATCCATAACTTAAAGATGTAATATCATGCAAAACATCTTCTTGTAATTCTGAAGCACAAAAGTCATAGTTGATGAGGAAGACCTTAAAATAGATGAAAAAAATGGATAAATGTGAGTCTGTGGGAATGTTCCAAATATTAGAATAAATAGAAACTGTACTGTAGACAGTGAACATTATATAAAGCACCATTTTGAAAAAAATAGTCTTTGAGGATTCCAGATCTAATCATCTGATGGTTCAGATCCTACATGCTGAAGACACGAATGATTGCCTGCACAGAAAGACGTCAAGGTATAGCTTCAATATTATAGAAAAAGAAGAGAAGGAGAAGAGTGAAGAAACAAGCAGAGGAAAACACTGAAAGATTGTGTTGAGCTTTTGAACTGGTCTTTAATTCACAGCAGAGCTGGATTCACATCTACATTGCTCAATACTGCTGTACAATTTCCTCTTTGCAGCTGCTTGTGTCTCTAATCTAAGGTATGAAGAACAGTAATACCTCTCTGTGTGCTGTGTATGAAAGATGTCACAGCAACCAGTCTTTTGCAGCCAGCTCAAACTCAACTGCAAATTAAGCCGGGGTTAGATTAACCTATGGCATCCGATACAAGAACATTGGATGTGATATGTTAATGACACTTGACTCATACTAAGCCCTCGAATGTGGGCATTTGCCCACTCAAGTTAGTTACGACGACAAACTGCAGCCAGGTGGTGATCCTGATGAGGACAAGGAGGTGCAGATGAGCTTCCCTTAGGGCCCTTTCACATAGGTTTTTTTTGGAAAATGCGGCAGTTACGGTAAAAAAAACACATCAGCCGCATTTTCCGCCTAACAGCTGCACTTGCCGCACACTTGCGACCAGCCCCATGAATTGTCTATGGGGCTTGCGGTAAGTGTGCGGCAGGTGCAGCAAGTGCGGTTCCGGCAGTTGCGGCCGCAAAAAAACCCCACCGCTAATCGTATTTTTTTTCGCGGCCACAGCTGCCGGAAAATGCCTATTTTCTTTACTTAATGAAAAGCGAGGACGCGCCCATCACATCAGGAGAGTGTGCCCCATCTGTCAACGCCCATCAATTCCGCCCTCTCGGTCACGCCTATGGTGAGACCCTCCTCTGTTAACTCAACCATTGACGTCCGGACTTGAATTCTGCAAGAATGTCAATATCCCAACATTATAATTAAAAAAAAAAAAGCTTTAACTACAAACCTGAGAATTTTTTTCTTTAATTAATGTGTAAATCTCTGCTACAAGTTCTGTATCATTATAGTCAATAATAGATCCGCTGCTCAATGTCAGAATAAAACTTTGAGCCGGTGAAATCTCCAGTGCCCTCTTGAGTCCTTGCAGTATAGAGTGGTTGCAGGTATCAGAATCATGTACATCTGAACCATTAATGAGGAAGCCATAAAAGGAATTGTAATATTCGTAGAAGTCATAATTCTTGATGTTCCTTATAAACTCATCTTTTGTGTCTGCAATACTTTCAGAGACGTCTAAAAATTGAAGAAAAAAAGGTTAAAACATGCAAAATATCCTGAAGGCTTTTGGCTCAGTTTAATAAGACTGATGACGTATATGTCAGTCGTAATAAAGACATTAAGGTGCATTTAAAGGGTTAGTCCAAGGCCAGAAATTTTTCCCCTAGCTTCCTATCTAATTTATTCTTATAAATATCAGCTATTTTGTATTATACTTGCTTTAAAAATTCCCTACTGTTCCCAAACTACAGTATTGTTTTTTTCTCTACTTCCTGCTGTGATGACAAAGCATGTAAGTGCCCCAGTGCATGCTGGGATACTAACACAGAACGTCATCAGGGGGCAGAGCAAGTGGAAGTGATTCTGGTTTCAGATATGGGGTTGTCAAAATTGTGTACATGAGGGTCTATAGCCCACCCTCCGCCGCTTACTTCGCAGTGTGCTGTCTCATCCTCCGTTACCCCCCTCTTCTCTCCCCGCAGTGTGTTGTCTCAGCTTCTCCCATCCTTGTACTCTGTGCAATGAGTGTCCTGAAGTGTCAGTATACCGGGTACTGATGGGTGATGCAGGATATCAGTGCCGCCCTCAAGTGACGTCACTGGTCTCTCCCAGAGCAGGTTATGTATTCTGATAAGCCAATGGCATTCCACTAACATTACCCGTCGGTGTCACGGATGTCTTCCTGCACCACTGATCTGCACCGACAGTATGCGAACACTTCAGTGAGGTCATCGCACAGGGCATAGGGAATAGACAAGGCATGGGGGGAACCGAGACATGGCACTGAGGGAGATGGAAAGAAGGGCTGAGACAGCACACTGTAGACATTGGGGAGTTGGGGGTCTGGAGACCTTTGTGTACACAGCATTGATAGCTAGGCCCCTAAAACAGGCATCACTACTGTTACCACAGCTACGTGCAAGAAGAAGAGACCTTCAGCAATCAGCTATAGAAGATACGAGAAAGAATGTAGAAGCTCATGATTAATTCCAAGAAAAGAAAAAATAGCCGCACTCACCAAGGCAGGGTTTTTCAGTCTTTATTCTCCTTATCAATCGTGGCAGTACACCGACATAGCAGGGAGGGGGAGCGGGGAGGTGGACGACGGTTCACCGTTTCGCGGCCGTCTGCCGCTTCTACGGGTCCTCTAGAAGCGGCAGACGGCCGCGAAACGGTGAACCGTCGTCCACCTCCCCGCTCCCCCTCCCTGCTATGTCGGTGTACTGCCACGATTGATAAGGAGAATAAAGACTGAAAAACCCTGCCTTGGTGAGTGCGGCTATTTTTTCTTTTCTTGGTTACATATTGTGGACTTATATGCTAGCACCGCTAGGCAACCTGCAGCCGATCACTCACGAGAGTGAGTACAGCCTTATACACAGTTGTTAGTGCCCGGCTTTTTTCTACTTCATATGATCATGATTAATTCCCTTTCAGCATTACAACAGGAAAAATTAAGCCCTATACAGCTTTCATTGAAATGTATATGTAAGGACATGGACATATTGTCCAAGTTCTCCTTTGAACACCCAAGAACTGACATGTGTATTGTGGGCGTCATGCGTTATTGGTGATAGATTGTATTTTGCCTGACAGTAAGGAGAGTTGGAGTAGACATTGGGACTAGCTCAGAGTGGGTGAGGCGGAAATAAGTGACAGAGACAATTTCCTGCCAGGAGGTCAAAAAGGCCCAGTAGAAACGGACCTCGTGACGTTGGTGTACCTGGTGTGAGTGACAGTGAATAGTGTGATCCTGAGAAAAAATTTAGAAAAATGGAAGTAATGACCAAGTGTTCAACTGGAGAGGGTTCGATAGACACGATGCCCAACAGCACCGCCATGAATTTATGATTCAGAGAGGTAATGGGCCAGGATGGAACAGAGTACAGGAGACAAAAAGAGTGCCCTGGGCGGGATATTAAAACGAATAAGCTAAATATCGGCCATACTGGTAAACTATTTCCTTTAAGAGGGAAGAAGACGCCAAACCACAGGTTCAGAATAGGACTTTTACTAACTGGACTGTAGTATTGAGTTGCAGTGAAGGCAAGCAAACCAATGGAAAAAGAGTTCAAGTGAGTTAAGAGAAAAAAATTGAGACTGTGGAATGCTTTGTATTGTGAAGCAAATGTTCTTCAACCTGTACCTACTATCTACATTTCATAATCCCGAGCAAATTACCAAGTTTAGTAAAAGGTATATCTTTGAATGATAGTCCCTCTCATTGAACTGGTTAACATCTGGCCTGGACAGCCAATGTCACCAGTATCATGCGGCCTGTACCGGCATGGCACCCACATAGCATAAGTCCTTCTCCCCAGCCAGGAGCCTTAACTTAATATAATGTGCCGGGGAGTAAGAGATGAGTACCATGCCCATTGCTATGTGTCACGTTACACTTGGCGTAGTAGGTAGGATCGAATCATGCACCAGAAAAAAACAATGGGATGTGGAGAAGAAATGTAAAAGATGGTTTCATGAAAGTATCCCAAGATGGCAGTTGATGGCGCATCAAAAAAAGAAGAGTTCATCCATTTTGATAATAGAAGGAACAGAAGAGCCAAAGAGCCTTCCAGCCCTCCGTAGATTATACCTACCAAAGGAGTGTTGTATCTGAAAGTGTCAACCCACAATATGAGGTGTTCACTTGGGTAAATTGAAGTGGAAGAAGAAGACCCGCCCAGTGCAGTGTGATTAAGGAAAATGAGTGGGAGGTGTTGACAAAATGGGATGGCAAGCCGAAAAAAAACCCCTCCCAGTGGAAGGCACTGCAGTTATGTAGGACACCGAGCGATGAGAAGGCCTTCCTTCTGTCCTGGGAGACCTGTCCAGATATTAGACTGCTGCTCTCATTTGCTTGAAATCTCCTCTGCTTTTATAGGCAAAAAGGACAACTACAACCCCTTGCAATCACTTATTCTAAAGCGTCCCATGCATATTTACCTGAATTCTTCACTTTAATTAGGGAATACTGTCGATGAACACAAGGAAATTTTTCATAGAGACGATTGACAAGGTGTTCAATTGGATACTGATAAAACCAAGGGGGGAAATTGTCTGTTACCAATGTAAAAGAAGTGCCCTCTGTAATACAAATATTAAATTAGATTTAATAAAATGTACCTGCTTAACCAAGATTAAATACAGCACTAAACACACATTACACCCACATAGTTTTTGCAACAGAAAACTGCAGCTGAAGAAGCACTTTGAACACAAAGTGTGAACACCCCTACAAAACTTCCACAATAGATGAGCCAGGATGGTATTACCTATAAATCGATAGAACTGTATGTCTAATGGTTACGAATTTCATATACCGTATATAACAACTGTTCACGAAAACTTGTACATTGCAAATGTTGTTCCCATATTTAAAAAGAGGGTCAATAATTCAGCTACAGACTCTGATCCATTCATTCAGCCAGACTTAGGTAACTGCAGGAGATTGCCAACTGTTGTTCATGCTTGACCTCAGCTTTATTTAGACTGGGCATTCCACAGGCCTGGTCTCTGGATCTGTGGTGGTCCCAACAGTTAAACCTCCACTAATCAGCTGTTCCCTATCTTTTGGATAGGGGCCAAATTTATAAACTTGGTGCAAACCTCTAAGGATTTGGAAAACTCCTTTTTATGTAATTTTATACAAACAAAAAATATTTAAAGCACCATTCCAGTGTAATTTTGTATTCCACCGCTGTAGGAGTGTTTTAATTCTAATGCAATTGAGCCGTGTCTGATTTTCCCCTTCCGTTGCCTTCATGTTTTTCAGTGGCATTCCTGTCGGTGAAAAGTGACTAGCTGGCAGCTCCAGTGTGTTATGGGGCACGCCGAAGGTCACTTTTCAATTCATCTTTATAGGAGCATCATTCTGGCCTCATTTTGACTCTCATTGAGATGCATTGAGCGTCTGTGATGAAGCTATGGGCACAAGATTTCTCTGAAGTAGTGTTGGTAAAGTATGGAAATGCTGAAAGGTGAGCATAAGACCAGGGGCGGAGGGATAACATCTAAAGTGCCCTTCAGTTGGTGAAAAAAATACTGCAGTGGTGCTCATGTGCTTTGGTTCCTCTAATCTTATCTCCATGAATTAATTAACATCAGAAGAGATGTAGATACCCCCAGAGAATCGTTTCTGTGGACCAGACTGCACCTAAGTAAAATCAATGTACTTAATACAGTTGAAACCAGAGGTTTACATACACAATATAAAAAGACACATCTGCATGTTTTTCTCACTATCGGATATGAAATCAGAATAAATTAGGATTACCATAACTATTAATATTTGCCAAACACCATAATAATAGGAGAGAGACAATGTTTTAAGGCATATTTCTTTCTTTCTGCAAAGTCAAAAGTTCACATACACTAAGATTACTATGCCTTTAAACAATTTGAGACAGCCCATATAATGATGTCATGCCTTTGGAAGCTTCTGATAGGTTTATTGACAACATCTGAGTTAAATAGTGACACACCTGTTAATGTATTTTAATGCACACGTGAAACACACTGTTTCCTTGTGTTTCATCATGGAAAAGTCTAAAGAAATTAGCCAAGATATTGGGAAGAGAATTGTGGACTTGCAAAAGTTTTCTTCATGTTTGGGTGCAATTTCCGGATTCCTGAAGGTGCCTTGTTCATTTGTACAAACAATAAGAAGAAAGTACTAACAAAATGGGACTGTCCAGTCATCATATTGCTCAGGATGGAGACGGGTTCTGTGTCCCAGAGATGAACCTGCTTTGGTTTGACATGTGCATATCAACCCAAGGACCAAAGAAAAAGACCTTTTTAAAGATGATGGCGGAAGCTGGTAAGATTTTGTCATTATGCACAGTGAAACGAGTACTGTATCAACATGGGCTGAAAGGCCACTCGGCCAGGAAGATGCCATTACTCCAAAAGAAACATAAAAAAGCCAGATTACTGTTTGAAAGTGCACACAGAAACAAAGACAAACATTTTTGGAGGCATGTCCTGTGGTTTGACAAACAAATTGAACTGTTTAGTCATAATAACCATTGTTATGTTTGGAGGAAAAAGGGAGAAGCTTAGAAACCTAAGAACACCATCCCATCTGTGAAACACGGGGGAGGCAGCATCATGTTGTGGGTTGTTTTGCTGCAGGAGGGACTGGTGCCCTTCACAAAATAGATGGCAACATGAGGAAAGAAGATTATGTGGCATTACTGAAGCAGCTTATCAAGACATGCGCCAGGAAGTTAAAGTTTGTGTGGAGATCAGTCATCCAAATGGACAATAACCCAAAGCTACTGCCAAACTGGTTACAAAGTGGCTTAGGGATAATAAAGGCAATGTTTTGGAGAGGTCATCACAAAGCTCTGATCTCAATCCTATTGAAAACTTATGGGCAAAGCTGAAAAGGCTGCGAGCAAGGCGACCTAAAAACATGGCTCAGTTATACCAGTTCTGTCAGGAGGAATGGGCCCAAATTCCTACCAACTATTGTGTGAAGATTGTGGAAGCATATCCAAAATGTTTGCCCAAGTCATACAGTTTAAGAGCAATGGTACCAAATACTGATATGTATGTAAATTTATGACTTTGCAGAAAGTAACAAAAATGCCTTAAAACATTCTCTCTCATTCTGGCATTTGGCAAATATTAATAACTATGGTACCGTATATACTCGTGTATAAGCCGACCCGTGTATAAGCCGACCCCCCTACTTTTACCCCCAAAACCTGGGAAAACCTATTGACTCGTGTATAAGCCGAGGGTGGACCCTAGCACAGGTATACAGCCCCCAGCATTGTGGTATACAGCAGCCTCCCCAGTGGTATATACAGGCCCCAGCAGTGTTACAGCAGCAGCCCCAGTGGTATATACAGCAGCAGCCCCAGTGGTATATACAGCAGCAGCCCCAGAGGTACATACAGCAGCAGCACCAGAGGTATATACAGCAGCAGCCCCAGTGGTGTATACAGCAGAAGCCCTAGTGGTAGTATACAGCAGCAGCCCCAGTGGTAGTATACAGCAGCAGCCCAAGTGGTATATACAGCAGCAGCCCCAGTGGTAGTATACAGCAGCAGCCCCAGTGGTGTATACAGCAGCAGCCCCAGTGGTATATTCAGCAGAAGCCCCAGTGGTATATACAGCAGCAGCCCCAGAGGTATATATAGGAGCAGCCCCAGAGGTATATATAGCAGCAGCCTCAGAGGTATATATAGCAGCAGCCCCAGAGGTATATATAGCAGCAGCCTCATAGGTATGTATAGCAGCAGCCCCAGAGGTATATATAGCAGCAGCCTCAGAGGTATATACAGCAGCAGCCCCAGAGGTATATATAGCAGCAGCCTCAGAGGTATATATAGCAGCAGCCCCAGAGGTATATATAGCAGCAGCCTCAGAGGTATATACAGCAGCAGCCCCAGAGGTATATATAGCAGCAGCCCCAGAGGTATATATAGCAGCAGCCTCAGAGGTATATATAGCAGCAGCTCCAGAGGTATATATAGCAGCAGCCTCAGAGGTATATATAGCAGCAGCCTCAGAGGTATATATAGCAGCAGCCCCAGAGGTATATATAGCAGCAGCCCCAGAGGTATACAGGCCGCCCGCCCGCCACCCCCATCAATATACAGGCGCCCCCCCATCAGTATCCAGGGCCCCCCTTGCTGCCGCAAACCTGTAAAGTAAGATCATTATACTTATCCCTGTGGCCGTCCCCGCCGCTGCTCTGCACCGCGCTTCTTCATACCTCTTCCAGCTTCCTCCTCTGGCGCACAGACAATGACGTCATTGCCTGCGCCCACCGGAGGAGGAAGCCGGATGAAGCCGGAGGAGCGCGATGGCGGCGGCGGGGACGGCAACAGGGATAAGTATAATGATCTTACTTTACAGGTTTGCGGCAGCAAGGGGGGGGCCCTGGATACTGATGGGGGGGTGCCTGTATACTGATGGGGTGGCGGGCGGGCGGCCTGTGCCGTATGACTCGCGTATAAGCCGAGGGGGGGACTTTTAAGCCCAATTTTTGGGCTGAAAAACTCGACTTATACGCGAGTATAAACGGTAATTATATTTTAACTAAAGGTGGAAAGATTTATTCTGATTTCATGTCAGATAGTGAGAAAAACATGCAGATGTGTCTTTATATAGTGTGTGGAAACGTCTGGTTTCAACTGTACATACTTCATCCAGAACTTAACTGTGTCTCATCTTCCATCTTTATTATTTACATTCGTAAGGAGATTCCAGGATTTGGTGGCATCTCAATTTGATGTCCACAGGTACCAAGATGTCAACCCCCCCAAACTTCGGACCCTTCTGTTAGATACATCTGCCTGTGTTCATCTCACTGCTGATGCTCGCGGTAGATCATCCAGTTAAGCTGTGTCAGCTGGGTCTACTAATGTTACCTGTCAGTACAATCCTGCCTGCTCTAATAATGAGCGTTCCGAAAACTCTTCCTGCAAGAACCAGAACTACAAGTCTAGAGAAGCTCCAGCGATCACAACAAAAAATGCAAGATTGATATTTGTTTAGTAAGTTTGTAATATACAAAAGCAATGTTACCAAATGCTTTTAGCATAAAAACCTAATTTAATAACAATAGATCATTCTGATGATACAATGAATGCTTTACATCTCTTTCCTTACCTTTGTCTTTACAGTTAGGTGGACTTGTTGTTGAAACCTCCGAATCTGAAAGCAAAACTTCAAAATTATACTTCAAATCTATTTTTATAAATCTACAAACTCTAAATGTAACTATGAAAAATATTAATTTTAATATTGGCATTATTCAGTAATGGATCAGCTTCATTGTTATTCATGAAGATGTTTTTTAAATAGAAGCCAAAGTGGCCTTAAGCCGATCAGGGCAGGTCCGGTATATCCAACTCAAAGTTCTCCGTAAATATTGATGGGTTGAGGGAAGGCATAAAAAATCATTCATCTTTTTGGACAACCATTTACAAATTTTAACAGGTATTCTTAGGATTAACAGCAATAATACTATGGTTGTCTGTGAAATTTGGTGAAAAATATTTAAAGGGAACCTGTCACCCCCTTTGGGCGTTCTAAACTGTGCCGACCATCTGTAACATGATGTAACTGGGGTTCCTGTAACCCCTCTATGTGCCCAGACGTCCCACTGCATACCTGAGAAATGCACTTTTATTCTGTGCTGAGCTGTATGTTAATTAGCACTGAAAAGGTGTGGGAGGGATCCCTGTGTATGGTCCTCACTGCCCCCTCCCTGCACCTCGCTCTTCTCAAATTCCTGCGCCTCCTGTGTATGGCCGTTGATTAACAGGCATATTCGTGCGCCTGCGCAGTGGAGCGGGTCATTGTGCTCCATTCAAGATACACAGTGCCCGAAGTCTTGCGGAATTTGTGAAGTCTCGTGAGACTTCAGGCACTGTGTATCTTCAATGGTGCAGAGTGACCCGCACCACTGCGCAGGCGCGCGAATATGCCTGTCAATCAACGGCCATACACAGGAGGGGTGGCAATTTCAAAACAGACCTTTTCAGTGCTAATTACCATACAGTGTGGGACAGCATAAAAGTGTATTTCTCAGGTATGCAGGGGGATGTCTGGGCACATAGAGGAGTTACGGGAACCCCAATTACATCATGTTACAGATGATGGGCACAGTTTAGAATGCCCAAGGGGGTGACAGGTTCGCTTTAAGCACAAACATCATTAGAGACTCTTCATGCCTCAAGTCAGGGGCGGACTGGTGCTTCTAATGCCGGGAGGCAGAATTGTCCTGCCAGCCTGAGGTGAGGAGCGGGGGGAGAGAATGGGGTGGAGGGATTGCTGTCAGCCCAAGGTGAGAAGCGTGCTGTCAGCCCGAGGTGAGGAGTGGGGTGAGGGGGTGCTGTCGGAGGTCTTGAGGAGCAGGGGGGGGGGATTCCCTGTGGGAGGTATCGAGCTCTCTCACCTGCATGTCAGCCGTGTCGCCTGCTATTTTGCAGCTGCGGCCACAAAGTAAAGTCGGCTGGCTCATTTCGGTGGGTGGGGGGCGGCCCTAGATGAGGGCAATACCACCAGCCTGGGAGGCACTTGCCCCCTTGCCACCTGGCCAGTCCGCCCTGCCTCAAGTAGTTACAGTCAACTCTAGGATCATGAGAATAGTAACTTCACTTACACCATTGAGAGGTGACCATATCAGCAGCCGCAAGGAGCAGGAAAACTGCAAAATACGTCATTTTTGGGCGATAACAGTTCCTATGGAAATAAATGTGCAAATAATTAGTAGATAGAAGTGTAAGGGGACAAAATAACACCTCCATTACATCACAAATCAGCGGTGGAGGTGGGGTTCACCTGATCTCTAGCTAGGATGGGGCGCCAACAAGTTTCTATGGCTTCATTATGGTTGACCAAGAAAAGAAAAAGGGCAGGAAACTGAATCTTTACCCCAGGTAGAAGGTTACCTAGGGTTTTGGCTGTTGAGTTAATACATTTCTTAGGTGTCACATGGTCACTAATGATTGTGGGTGTAGTGTCCATCTTGGTTAAAACTGACTTTTGATGCTTTGGTTGGCTCCACAGTACTGTGTCTAAATATCAATTTGTGCTAAGTTTCAGCTCTGCAAATGGTGGAGAAGGGGGATAAATGAAGTATTACATGCCATTCATTCAAATGACTGACCATCACTATTGTATTGGGATCACACTTGGCATGAGTTTTTTTAGTGACTTTAAAAAACTCTGCATGCGTTTTTTAAGGTGTGTGATGGCACCCTGCGTTTTTCCATACGTTTTTAAATTCGCACCAAAAAATAGTGCATGCGTTTTTTTAACATGGGCCCCTATTGGAAACACATGCGTTTTTAAGAAAGCGCATACGTTTTTGGATGGTACTAATGTACCATGCGTTTTTGCATGCGTTTTTGATGTCAGCTAATCATATAATAGCAAAAACGCACACAAAAACGCATGGTACTGTCACACATGCGTTTTTGCTATTAACACATGCGTTTTTGCTATTAGGGCATGCGTTTTTTAACATGGGGGCCTATGGGTGCGTTTTTACATGCTTTTTAAAAAATGCAAGTCTCCAAAAAAGCATGAAAAAAATGCAAGTGTGACCCCAGCCTATGTGTCCCTGCTATGTACTGTGTAATGGCTGTGTCTGACCGTACAGGAACATGGTCTGATCACACCACATCTCCTGTGCTAAGATAATATTATATATGTGTCCCAGCTATGTACTGTTTAATGGTTGTGTCTGATTGAACAGTCAGACACATCAGACACATCCATTACACAGTACATAGAAGGCACACATATATAAGATTATCTCAACACAGGAGATGTGATGTGATCAGACCATGTCCCTGTACGGTCAAACACATCTATTACACAGTACATAGCTTGGACACATATATAAGATTATCTCAGCACATAATATGTGATATGATCAGACCATGTCCCTGTACGGTCAGACACATCCATTACACAGTACATAGCAGCGACACATATATAAGATTATCTTAGCACAGGAGATGTGGTGTGATCAGACCATGTCCCTGTACGGTCAAACACATCTATTACACAGTACATAGCTTGGACACATATATAAGATTATCTCAGCATATAATATGTGATATGATCAGACCATGTCCCTGTACAGTCAGACACATCCATTACACAGTACATAGCAGAGACACATATATAAGATTATCTCAGCACAGGAGATGTGGTATGATCAGACCATGTCCCTGTACGGTCAGACATATCCATTACACAGTACATAGCAGGGGCACATATATAAGATTATCTCAGCACAGGAGATGTGGTATGATCAGACCATGTCCCTGTATGGTCAGACACATCCATTACACAGTGCATAGCAGGGACACATATATAAGATTATCTCAGCACAGGAGATGTGGTATGATCAGACCATGTCCCTGTACAGTCAGACACATCCATTACACAGTACATAGCAGAGACACATATATAAGATTATCTCAGCACAGGAACATTTTTTTTAAAACTCATCCAATTGTGGACATTATTATTATTCCAAGATCTATTGATTAAAATGTATGCTCATGGCAAAACCACTTTAAGGACCTAAAAAGGGCAGAGTCCTGATTTTAAGGGAGTCTGTATTTAGATTCTTGCTGCCTGATACATGGGTACGTTATACTCTTGAACACTGTGAAGATTCACAGTAAACAGAATGAAAGTCAATCATCAACTCTACCGCTCCAGTGCACTAACGTGTCTTTCTGTATATATGTGTATGGGAAGACACCTGTCACTCAACGGGAATAAAATGGAAAGTTGTTGGCGGGGCCATAATAGTCATCCAAGATGCATGGTTGCCAGCTGACTTTTCAAAGTACCGTATGTATTCTGGGTTTCAGAGTATGAACTATCTGGCGGCAGTAATGCAACCAGTGTCTGCTTTGTGTGGCCCACAGATTCCCTTTAAGAATCCCTCTGTATGATATTCATGTGCCATATTAGAACATATGGAAAGTTTTTATCTATAGGGGATGAGGTCAAATATATATTTGCACTGTGTTAGCCAGTAGATAGACGTCATCAGGGGACTCCTTTCAAATTAATATAGAGTTAGAGCTCATTATCAATATTACCAGTACAAGACTTTGTAGATAAGTAATATAAAATACAAGTAATTTCAAGAAATAAAACTGAAATCTATAATATACCTGATGTTTCTCTTCACACAGAGACCATTCTGTCTGTGCAGACAATTTCTCTCTTTAGATATGTATATATAGGCTATATAATAGTAGGGAACCATACATTGATAAAAAGCAAGGTATTATGTTACTATTTATTCATTGTCATACGTTTTTCCCCAAATTCCAATATGGATTTCATGCTGTAATATCAGACCTGATTTAATGCTGAGGTTTTGTTCAAAGTGTAAAATATGCGGTTTCTCATGACTCTATTATTTCATTAGTTGTAATAAATCCACCAGACATGCGATTCTCAACCTCTGCAAAGTACGTGACTGTGAGTAGTGGTCCACAAAGGACAATTAACAGGAAGGTAATGTGTTAGCCATAATAGATTACTAAAGTACTAGTGTAGTGACTCGCCCCTGGCAGGGACCGTGGGGTTCTCGGAACCGGGCCCTCACGTCGTCGTCTGGGGGCTGCGGGATTTCACGGTGTCGTGACCCGGTCTGTGATCCCCTCATCAGGCGATCAGTAAAAAGGGTTTATGTAAAAAATGGAGAAAAGAAAAATAAAATGAAAATAGTGTCGTGACGCCACCCGTGGTTTGTGGCCAGATGCAGCCACCACTGCATCGGGACCTCTGGGGATGATGGGAGTAGCAGTGTGGGAATATCAGCTCTCCATGGAAGAGCGGATGCCCAGGGCACCGTGTGGAAGTGTAAGAGTAAAGTTCTCTGCACCCTCAGGCAGGCTCCCGCTGCCGGCTCACGGCTCAAGTTCACAAACCAGTCTCACTCAGTTCTGAGCTTTTTACCGTTTTTACTTCTCCACTCATACGGTAGTTGTTACAGTACAGTTTTGTACATCAGCGGCTCCGGTGTATTATCAGCAGCTCGGATGGCTCTTCTGCGGCACCCCTGTTAATGTACCTTTTGGGCCTCTGTTTTCTGTGTTCCATACACTAACTACAATTTATGGGCTTTCTGTGGTCTCCCTTCATGGGCTCCTAGCCCTAGTTCGATCGCCTTCCTTTCGTTGTGGTGGAGGTTGGGTATCGGGATATGAGGAGCCCGCACCCCTCCGGGGTTTGTGGTTCGGGCATGCAGCTTCCCTGCACTTCAACAGAGCCGGCACTCTGGTTCATGGCCCGGTCCCTCGGTGTCACCTCTGACTCGGACACACCTTGGACCCCTTCTGTCTGCCCTTGGTTCTCAGCCTGAGACCCGGATTAGCCATACTGTGGCACAGGCTGCCGGGTCCGGGTTCTTTCAGGTTGGTGTTATGGCTGATGGGTGTCTTTGTTGTTCTCTCAACTACAATTCAGAACTTAACTTAACTACTCGCCTCAGGCTTGAACTTGGTGTTGTGCGTTCCCTTATTGTATTGTGTTTGTGTTGTTTCTCCACCCTTTCCCAGGTTCGATCCTAACTCTCCACCCTCCACCTGTCTCCTCCCGCTATCCCTGCTAGATCTTAAGTAACATAGACTTGGGATCGGGGGGATGTGTCAGGTGTGTGTGTGGGGTGACTGACTTACCTGTCCCAGCTGCTGCGCCATCTTGCCATCTCGTGGCAACCGGTCCGCAGGGGCGCCACAGTAGAAAATCAGTGGCCAATACAAAATAACCCCTACCCCCTGTGAGATTTACCAACAATGTATACGGCCAGTATGTTCACACAGATGGAGATCTGATGCGATATGGACCAAAAAGTTCGCTGGGACTTACAGTACCAGGCATCTTATATTATTTTAAGGGCTGGTTTCATAGCATGTTCAGAAGTGATGAACGAACATCCACATACCTCCCATAGGCATATATCATGGAGATTCCTGTTGGGTCACATGATCTGTGATGTAAGGAAGGTCCTGCACTTCCTTTTGGTCCACATGGCAAACGTGCATCCCTGAGAGTGAAGCTGGCTTCAGGGTGTTTGAAAGACCACAGTCAGGAGACTAGCTCGTTGTGCTTGGGAAGCAGCTATCCCTGGAAGGCACATGGACCATGGAGGATTAAGTCTGATTTTGGATGGCTGATCCATTTTTTTCTCTATGAGATGAGCTGTTGTCAGAAATGTAGAAATGTCCAGCAGCGGCTCCATCGTAGAAGGCACAAATAGATTGCTGTGGATTAAATAAAAGTGCAATAGACTCTTACCTAAATAAACAGTCATATGATCAGAGCTAATCGCTCACCTTGTTGGTTGTGTGACACACAACCACTGGTAAAGGCACAAAACAGCTACTACAGAATCCGAGTGTCTTAAGGCAAAGAAATATGCAGGAACCTGTACAAAGCTGAGGAATATATCAGTGCCGCTGTAAAACAGATGAAAGTCCAAAATATGGTGTCATTAAAATGCAGGTAGATATTTTGCATTTATTTCGTGTTTCATAAGTAGTTTTACTCACTTCTTTCCTCAGGAATCCACAAAGTGATGGATTCGTAATGGTGTATGGGAACCATCTAATGTACACGCAATGCTAAGTATTTTGAGAGGACAACCCATTTAGATTTCTTTTGGGTAAGAGAAACAGGTGCCATTTTTCTGATGTATTCCTGGATACTCTTTGTTTCATCATGGTGGCTTGTACTTCTATCAAGTCTTGACCACCCTCCTTTCTGTTGGTATACAATCTTTGGGTGTTAGACTTGGGGGGGGAGATCTCCATACATTGAAAGGAGCTTCGGGTTTCACATCTGCAGTTTCCATTTTTCTTTTGGGCGGCACACTATGCCAGCGGGGTATCTGATGACTGGCAGGGCGTATGTATTAATGGCGTGGATCTTATATTTCCCATTGAGTTGGCTCTTCAAGACCTGTCTGACCTATTCGCTACTCGCATAGATAGTACAGTATTCACTATACTCGTTACTCGGTGAGTATTACTGGTGCTTGTGAGTACTGTGTCAATCGTTATTGATCTGACACAAACTTCCAGCGCTTTCAGTACTCAAAGGGAGTCGGCACCTCAGTGACAGCAGATTGAATGTTAGGGTCTCTCTAGGGGGCACAGCAAGGTGTTTATTGCAGTGAAAATGCAAAAAAGACCACCCTCCCCTGCCCTGAAAAGACTCGTTTTATGGCAAACAGGGGGGTGTGGGTTTGGAGGGTGTTGAAGGTTTGAGGGAGACAGGTGGTGGGTTTTGGGGGTATTTTTATGGGGGGGGCAAGGTCTGGGTTTTTGGGAGGGTTCGGGGGGCAAGTTTTGGAGTGGAGGAGTTTTGGGGATGGGGAGGTTTAATGCATATAGTGGACATACATACACACACACATACATAACTAAGAACAGTTACAGTAGTTACTATGTCCGGGCAACGGGCAAAAAAAAATATTTTTTAGAGTAAGATCAACTATTTTCTCACACTACTATTTCTTTAAATGACCTAATAATGTAGTTCTTGGAAAGCTTGTATGGTGTTATTTAAAACTGACAAAGGTATAAGAAGCCACTTCTGTAATTACACACTATGCTATTTTATAAGTTGTGCCAATTATTGAAAAGCAGTCTTGCCAGGTTTTGCCTTTTAGCAGTCAGTAATCTACCTGTTCTGCCAAGTAGTCAGGTAGGCTGCAGGAGACCGGCCTCAGTATCATCCCCATCAGCCTCTCCAGCCGAGAACCCTAACAGCCCACCACCGCCATAGACTATACCGGTTGCCCTGGGGAACCACTCCACCCGTGGGGAGCGATACCACCTCAGCTGTGATCCCATCATCCCCAGAGGTCCTGCACCACAGGGTCAGCCATCAATAGCCGAACACCACGGGTGGCATCATGATTCCTACCCCACAAACCATCAACCCCGAATTTTTAGTTACACCTTCAGGGCCACGGAGTCGGGTCTCGAGCCCCGTGACTCCCCCAGCAGAACTGTAGCCCGGTTCCCAGTACCCCACGGCTCTGGGGGGACATGTTAAGTCCATATTTCTGGACAATAGCTCTACATCATGTGAGTGCCAGCTCCTAAGTTATTATTATTTATTATTATAGTGTCATTTAAATCCATGGCACTTTAGATGTAAAAAGGTGCATACATCGACAAGTACAATAACTATGAACAATACAAGATATAGACAGGTATAGGAGGAGAGAGGACCGTGCCTGAGAGGGCTGATGACTCGCCCCGTGGGGGCTGTGGGGTATTTGGAGCCGGGCTGGTAGACGTTGCTTTCGGGATGTCACGGTGGGGTTACGCAGTCCGTGACCCGAAGCAGTCAATCAAAAGGAGGATGAGCTGTGGATTCTGCTTTGGGGATTGGTGATGAGGGAAGGTGGCATTGGGGACAGGGGTACCAGACCTGGGGATGCTTGTTCACGTGACGCCACCGGACGTGATAACGGACGGCTAATAATGGCCACCGTAGGTACACAGTTCCACTGGGGGTTGGTTACAAGGCAGCCTAGTTGGTAAGTCCCCCACTAGTAGGGCTGACCCCCAGGGTAGCAGATGTTACTTGGTGAGTTGGTGCTGATGTTACAACACAGGGGCGCAGCAAGATAGTCGCAGACACAGCGGGGTACCATCTCCAGATGTTTACTCACAGCTTTGTTGTTCCCAGTTACAACAATCGTCACCATTGCAACAGCCCATGGAGCGCTGAGTCCTTGGAGGTGGAGAGGGGGATCCAGCTAACTACTGGGTAATGTGGTATGCACCTCATACACAGTGCCCAAAGCCAGTGGCTGTGGGCCCTTGGTAGGGTTTCTACAGTGTCAGTCCCTCAACCCTATTTGGCCACCTTTTCATCAGATGTTTGCGGTATTGGCTGCGGCACTTGAAGATATCGCAGCCTCAGGGTTGCTAGCTGAGTCTGGTCTTCTCCACTAGTCTAGGGCCCGGTCCCTCTACTCTGTGGCCTGGTCCCTCCACACAGTTTCAGTCTCTGTGGATGCAGGCGTCCCGAGGGGATTGCTCACTACCCGATCCCCTGGGAACCCTTCTGTCTTCTGGAGCACCCTCTTTTCCTTTCTCTCAACTCCTCTGTCCGGTGTTGCCTCTCTCAGGTTTTAGAACAAGCTCTCAATGGCTCCAGTCCTCTGAATGTCTCTTTCCATATGTTATCCCTCTCTAACAGACTCTCTGGCGCTCAAGGACTCCAGGTCGTGCCAGCCACCCACCAACTGTCTTATAGATGTTTCTCTTGTCCTTTTATACTGTCTGTCACGTGTCCTGCGTCACTAACGTGTGTCCTCCCTGACTTCACACCCTCCTGGGTGCTCCCCTAACTCTGCTTTCCACCCAACCATATTACCCTGGTTCCTCCCCTCCAGACAGGATCAAGAACTGTGCTCTCCAGTAGGAGCATTCTCGCCCTAACCCTGACATGGAGTGTTGTAGCCCTGGTCTGGGTGTCTGGATACCGGTCAGTGACCCCTCCTTACCCGAGAGTGGGTACTACACTGACAGTCTGCAAGGGATGTGTGAGGATGCAATAGGTGAGGAAAGAGGACCCTGTCCACAAGGGCTCACAGTCTACAAGGGATGGGTGAGGATGCAGTAGGTGAGGAGAGAGGACCCTGCCCATGAGGGCTCACAGTCTACAGGTGATGGGTAAGGGAACTGTTTTTGAGTGTAGAGATAACCCTGCCTACGAGGGCTCACAGTCTACAAGGGATGGGTGAGGATACAGTAGGTGAGGAGAAAGGACCCTGCTTATGAGGGCTCACAGTCTGCAAGGGATGGGTGAGGATACAATAGGTGAGGAGAGAGGACCCTATCTGTGAGGGCTCACAGTCCACAAGGGATGGGTAAGGATATAGTAGATGAGGAGAGAGGACCCTGCCTACGAGGGCTCACAGTCTACAAGGGATGGGTGAGGATACAATAGGTGAGGAGAGAGGACCCTATCCGTGAGGGCTCACAGTCTACAAGGGATGGGTGAGGATACAGTAGGTGAGGAGAGAGGACTCTGCTCACAAGGGTTCACAGTCTACAAGGGATGGGTGAGGATAAAGTAGGTGAGGAGAGAGGACCCTGCCCACGAGGGATTACAGTCTACAAGGGATGGGTGAGGATACAGTAGGTGAAGAGAGAGGACCCTGCCCACGAGGGATTACAGTCTACAAGGGATGGGTGAGGATACAGTAGGTGAAGAGAGAGGACCCTGCCCACGAGGGATTACAGTCTACAAGGGATGGGTGAGGATACAGTAGGTGAGGAGAGAGGACCCTGCCCACGAGGGATTACAGTCTACAAGGGATGGGTGAGGATACAGTAGGTGAGGGTAGAGCTGTGGTACTATAGTGAACTGAGGGTTATTGCAGGTTGTAGTCTTGTCGAAAGTGGTAGGTCAAAAAACAGAGTTCTTGTTCTTGTTATGAGGTTTGTGACTAATAAGCTTATAATGCCATTTTGTGAACATAGGAATCTTACAGAAGGAGACCTGACCTTCTTACATGCCAATAGCATTATTTCTCTGATAGTAAAGTTCATGCTTTTAGTTGAACTTTGTATACATAAATGTTCTGCATTTTTTCCTTTTCTTTCATCTAATGTGAGATGCTATTTTTGAGCGGTGGTCTCATCTGTAAAATAAGGTGTATTGTTTTCTCTTCTGTACATTTTGTGTCTAACATTCTTTTCTTCTATAAGCATAGAAGAGGTGCAGTATATATAGCCCGATCCCTATAGGCATTAGAGAGTAATACAATCTTGTATGTAGCCCAGGCCTGTAACCGCATCTGTGTAATTAAAGGATAATTCCACTATGTGTTTAAGAAAACTCAGTACAGAAAACATAAAATGTGATATTTCGTGTTAATCATGTTTAAGGATTGTTTAGGAATAGAATAAAAAGGTTCTAGATTTTTTTTTTTCTCAGAAAAAAACTTTGTAGACTGAGACAGATATAA
>JARQOC010000011.1:213587039-213684979 GCA_033576535.1 Allobates femoralis | reverse complement strand
CAGGAGGCTGCACACAGTCCCCAGTATATAGCAGGAACCTACGCACAGCCCCAGTATACAGCTGGAGGCCTAATTACTATGCCTGGGCAATGCCGGGCTCTATTGCTAGTATCTCATAAATCTCATAAGGACTCCTAGGTTACCCATCATAAGGACAGGATATAGATAGAAATGAATGCTGAGCTCTGTTAGGTCCTTGTAGTAACCAAAAAAGAGAGCGACAACAGCATCCAGGGTAGGAAAGTATTCTTTAATATGTTGCATAATACAAGAAAGCAGTAGTATTTTGACCTTACAAGATAGATAGATTTTTGTCAACACTTATACATTAGTAAGTGATGTAAATCATGCCCACAACATATTGGTTAAAAGAAAGATAAAGAGGGTAAATGTCATTTTAACCATTTTCAATCATAATATTGCCACAAATGTTTTAAAACCTTTATCTTCTTCAAAGAAACCCATCATTTCATGTAAACTATGGAAAAATAAACTGAATAAAGGCAGGTTTTTTTCTTTCATTTATTTTGTTTCTACTTGTAATCAGGCTACAGTTTTAATGAACAATTACAGGATGATAATCTTGTTTATTAATAATTGCAATATGGACTGTTTAATACATAGGGATAAAAGAGTCTAAGATGAGATCAGATAGCCATAGAAGATGGAAGATGATGGCATGGTAAAGCACGGCCTGGCCGGAAGATCCACTGACCTGAGCGTGACACCTGCACAGTAATTCATGAAGCTGTCATGCTCGGGTCGGTGGAGCTGCCGGACATTACAATGCGATCGTCTTCCATGTTATATGGTGGTCGGACACCGATCTAACAATGCATTCCTACTCAGAGGTTAGTGGCCAACCTAAAAGGTAAATAGCAAGGCTCCAGTTATGAATAAAAGAACATTTGCCAAACTCGCCATCGTGTGGTATGCTCCTGAAAGAAAGAAAAGATAAAGCTATAAAATGCTGTGAAGATTATGTAACAATACCTATATCCACCTGCCTGTCTGTACAACGCGCATTATCCATAAAGATGATATCTACTAATGTGTGACATGCTACAATAAGGGGACGAAACAGCGCTCATATTAGGCTCTGTTCACACGTTCAGTAGTAATTTCTCTTTTTCAGATAATTAAAATGGAAATAAAAATGTTTCAATACAGATCCTGTTCATTTAAAGAGGTTGTGCCATGATTAATTGTATATTTTAATTAATAGATCTTGGAATAATAATAAGTTCCACAACTGGATGTGTTTAAAACAATGTTCCTGTCCAGAGATATTCCTATAAATGTGCCCCTGTGTAAAGGATGTGTCTGACCATGCAGGAACAGATGGGATATACCACAGCTGGGAATCACAGAATACAAGAGTATACAGACATTACAGCCAGGGATCACAGAATATAAGAGTATACAGACATTACAGCAGGGGATCACAGAATATAAGAGTATACAGACACTACAGCGGGGGATCACAGATTATAAGAGTATACAGACATTACAGCTGGGGATCACAGAATACAAGAGTATACAGACATTACAGCAGGGGATCACAGAATATAAGAGTATACAGGCATTACAGCCGGGGATCACAGAATATAAGGGTATACAGACATTACAGCCGGGGATCACAGAATATAAGAGTATACAGATATTACAGCCGGGGATCACAGAATATAAGAGTATACAGATATTACAGCCGGGGATCACAGAATATAAGAGTATACAGACATTACAGCCGGGGATCACAGATTATAAGAGTATACAGACATTACAGCTGGGGATCACAGAATATAAGAGTATACAGACATTACAGCTGGGGATCACAGAATATAAGAGTATACAGACATTACAGCCAGGGATCACAGAATATAAGAGTATACAGAGATTATAGCTGAGGATCACAGAATATATGAGTATACAGACATTACAGCCAGGGATCACAGAATATAAGAGTATACACACATTACAGCCAGGGATCACTGAATATAAGAGTATACAGACATTACAGCCGGAGATCACAGAATATAAGAGTATACAGACATTACAGCCAGGGATCACAGAATATAAGAGTATACAGACATTACACCTGGGGATCACAGAATATAAGAGTATACAGACATTACAGCCAGGGATCACAGAATATAAGAGTATACAGACATTACAGCCAGGGATCACAGAATATAAGAGTATACAGAGATTACAGCCAGAGATCACAGAATATAAGAGTATACAGACATTACAGCTGGGGATCACAGAATATAAGATTATACAGACATTACAGCCGGGGATCACAGAATATAAGAGTATACAGACATTACAGCCGGGGATCACAGAATATAAGAGTATACAGACATTACAGCTGGGGATCACAGAATATAAGATTATACAGACATTACAGCCGGGATCACAGAATATAAGAGTATACAGACATTACAGCCAGGGATCACAGAATATAAGAGTATACAGACATTACAGCTGGGGATCACAGAATATAAGAGTATATGGACATTACAGTCTGTATACAGTCACACTGCGGGTGCCAACATGAGCAGCATGATACTCAGAGGTGGACATACCATTGCTACAGTTTGTGTATCCGATCAGTGGCCCAAGGGTAAGGAGGCCCACCTGTATTGTGCATTATGACGAGTTATTAGACTAAAAAGAACCATGTATTGTTATTGCCCAGGGGCCATTGTCTACCTGTGTCCACTTCTGGTGATCCTGTGCTGCCTACTGTATTTGATAAGTCTTTGGCTTGGTTCACACTTATACAGTGCGCTCTGCTGAGCACTTTGTTTTTTTTTGAGCTCCCCAAAAACTTTATTCTAATGGGAACCCCGACAGAGCTGTGCATGGAGTCACTATAGACAGTTTTGCCTTCGTCCTGGCAGTATTTGTGTTTTTCAGACATGCACAAATATTTGGTCTGTCATTGATGAATGTCCAACATAGATGAAAACTTCTAGGATGGAGGTCACATAGTGTCCTAAGTGACTTCCATCAAAATCCTGTTTTTTTGAGAATTCAAACAAAGTCCCAGACATAGGGAACCTAACCTTAGGGGTAAAGACACTGGAACCATAAATATCCTAGAGTGGTACATTTTTAGTATTAATGTTCTAATAGGATTTTTGACCTTCATATTTGTGGTTGGTAAAAAAAGATGTTAATGTTGATACCCCTGTCTAAAATGTCATTTTTTAATGGTGAATACCAACACCAATGTTTATTGCTGTAGGCCTATTCCAATGGTAAATATTTTCCCAATAGCCAAGTTGACAAATTAAAATGTAGTGCTTACCTCCTCCAATGCTGAGTGTGTTATCATCTGAAAAATACAAAGAAACAAACAAAATGAGGTCATCTTCAGACCAGAACAGACAATTGAGACCTCCAGACTGAGTACAAGAGGCAGGCCCCAGTAATCGGTGCATCTTTCAAGGTATCATGGAAAGTAGGTACAACTAAGACCAAAGCGTAAGAGGCTCCACCCAACTAAGACCAAAGCGTAAGAGGCTCCACCTCAAGGGAAAGTAGAGATGACTGTAGAAAATGGGTGACGAGAGTTGGAACCTAAAAGTAGTCTTATATCATCAAGTTAATTATCACTGATCATCAGTGACATCACTGTGTTTATTATTCTTATTATATGACATCACTCATTACCTAACTACTCTTATGGGTGCATGACTAGTCCACCCAGCGAAAATGACTATTTAAATTTTGGTCTAATGAAGGAGTCCACGTTAGACAAGTGTTTGTATTGTGTCTAACTTGCTGTCCACTGTCTGATTTTTTTTACAACAGTGTACAGTAACAGAGTTTAAACTTTACGTGAGTAAATCGAAGAATCTGATGGTGTGAGGCAAAGACTAAGCAGAGACAAGTTCAAGCCTATAGACAAACAAAAGCACAGCAAATATACAAGTACTCTGGGAAAGATATGAAACTGGGCATGGCCGGCAGAGGGTATGAGTTCAAGAAATACACAGTTTAGCAGAGTGTGAGACCAATACTGGGAATAGTCTTTGCACACAGTTCACACAGTGCCAAGTAATGGTAAAGTCTTTGCAACACAGTTCACAGAGTCCTGGACTTAGAGCAGTGCAGTGCAGCTAGAAACAATTGTCCTGAACTGTCCTGAAAAATGCACTGCACAAATACACAACAAACAGATCGCAGTAAACAAGGTTTACATGCAGCAGAGCAGTATGTATTGAGCTGATAGCAGGAAAGATCCCTTACAAGGCACACACTAGTTGCTGGAGCATAAGGCTACATTCACACTGCGTTTTTTGATCCGTTTTTTGGCTGCGGGCACGGAGAAGGAATTATTATTGTGTGATTTATAGCTGGGTTTTTTACTGGATGGAGGAACAGTGGGAACATTATTATAGGTTGGGGGCACAGAGGAGGAATTATTATTGTGGGATGTATAGAGGGGCATTATTCCTGGTTGTAGGAACAGTGGGGACATTAGTATAGGTTGGGGGCACAGAGGAGGAATTATTATTGTGGGATGTATAGAGGGGCATTATTCCTGGTTGGAGGAACAGTGGGGACATTATTATAGGTTGGGGTCACAGAGGAGGAATTATTATTGTGGGATGTATAGAGGGGCATTATTCCTGGTTGGAGGAACAGTGGAGACATTATTATAGGTTGGGGGCACAGAGGAGGAATTATTATTGTGGGATGTATAGAGGGGCATTATTCCTGGTTGGAGGAACAGTGGGGACATTATTATAGGATGGGGGCACAGAGGAGGAATTATTATTGTGGCATGTATAGAGGGGCATTATTCCTGGTTGGAGGAACAGTGGGGACATTATTATAGGTTGGGGGCACAGAGGAGGAATTATTATTGTGGGATATATAGAGGGGCATTATTCCTGGTTGGAGGAACAGTGGGGACATTTTTATAGGTTCGGGCAAAGAGGAGGAATTACTATTGATGGGATGCATAGAGGGACATTACTACTGTATTAAAGAACAGTGGGAACATTATTATAGGCTGGGGGCAAAGAGGAGGAATTCCTACTGGTAGGATGTATAGAGGGGCATAATTACTGTTTGGAGGAACAGTGAAGGCATTATTGTAGGTTTTGGGCACAGAAGAGGATTTATTATTGGTGGGATGTATTGATGGGCATTATTATCAGTTAGAGGGACATTATTGTAGGGCATTGTTGTAGATTTCGGTCACAGGAGGCATTTTTTTAGGTTGGAAGCACAGAGACAGCTTTATTACGGGTGGAGTGTAAATATTGGGTATTATTACAGTATGAATAATAATAATAAATACGGTAGGTCTTTGTAGAATGGTTGGCTTCTTAGTGGTATTTGGTGAAGTACGGTGAGGGAAGTGCCTGTATGTTCATTGCTGGCAGACTGGTCCCACTGCAGACTATCCCTGGGATAGAGGGAATAGCAGAAAAGAGAACAGCTGAATTGTGACTCTGCGAGGAAGGGTAAACTGGGTAGAAGCTGCTAATGGTGGGTTTACACACACCAATCATTGTATCCAATATCTGAACAGATCTCTGGTTGCAGTGAAATCATGGACACATAGTTCCATTTTGTGGCTGTGTACAACATGGAGCAATCTGTCCATGATTTCACTGCAACCAGAGATTGGTTCAGATATTGGATACAATGATTGGTGTGTGTAAACCCACCATAATGGTGGGTTTACACGCCACGATATCGTTTCGATATCGCAACTCAATGGCGCGGGAGCGCGCAATTAGTGCACGTTTCACCCGCATCGCATTGACTGTTTACACGCTGCGATATTGAAATACAACGTCCGTGCGATGTCTCCGCCTCCCAACCCAGGATCGCATAGTTAACATGGGAGTGAATGGGTGACGTATCAAATCGCATCGTAGTTGGGCGTTTACACAGCACGATCCGGCTTCAATCGCTATGCAATATCGGGGCATTGAATAGCACGCTCATTCAATCCCCGATATCGCATTGACATCGTTCCTGCATCGTATTGGACGTTCACATCATACAACGCAGGAACGATATCGGGTCCAACGAGCGAACCACGTGACTTTTGATTGAAATTGTACTGCGATATCGCGACGTGTAAACCCGCCATAAGACTTTATATATGGGATCTGTAATGTGAAAGGAAGCAGCAGATTAATTTACTTCCCGATGGATCCAAAAGATGGGTATATGGAGTTGAAGGTGTTTGATATCGCACAATACAAGATCTGGTTGTTATCAATAACATTTCACCTAGATTAAACATTAATTGCTAATAAAATATACCAACCTTGTCTAATGAGAGGGCCCACACTCAGAGTGGCATCAGTGTTAGTGCTCTGAGAGGTGCTCAAAGCCCTCGCTCCAGTGCAAGTCTAAAACATAAAAAAATGAATGCAAGTGTAACAGCTGTAGCAATCACTCATTTTATAGATATATCCAAAAGTCAGGGTATTTTTCAGTATTCCATTGTTATTTGTATGAAAAATCATATATGACCTTGATAGAGCAAAAAAATATAACAATATTGTGCCACTCCTGGTTTTTGGCTTAGACATGCTATTAAATTATAGACCAAAAATGACCACGTAATATTTGATCAAACTAAATTTGTCAATTTGTTTTGCAAAGAGGGATCCTGAGTGGAGAAGGTTGCTCTCTATTGTCCATATACCCTATTGCTGCAGACTCATTCTAATGGTGGAAACACACAATGCAGAATGCATGCGAGTATCTTGCATGCATCTAGCATGAGTCACCCAGCTTCACACATGCCTCTCTGAATGGGAGCATGGAGCACCATAGAAACACAAGCAGCTCCACGCTCCCATTCAGAGATGCAAGTGTTGGGCTAGGTGACTCATGTGAGATGCATGCACAATGTAAGATGCCATAGAGCTTGACCCCTGTGTTCTAATATTCACAGCATTTTTTTTGTAACAAAAAATTCAGTTGCTGATTTCAATGAGAATCATAGCAGAAATCCAAATATTCCACGGTAGATATAAAGTATAAATTGCTACGTATCTGCTTGCTGATTAACGCCATTTTTAGCTGACCTATCATGTTTTTTCCCCTACAATGCAAATTTACTGTTGAAATCAATAGTGGGTGATTTGTATATGTCTCTATGTGAAAATACGCCTTATATAATATGGCTAGTAGGAAACAATTAATTTTAAAGGGAAACTGTCACCAGTTTTTTAATATCTCAACAAATAATCAGCAAAAAAGCCAACACCACGTGAAGACAGCTTGCAATAAAAATTGTGCAAATGCACATATATACTTCCAAACTGTATAATATTAAAAAAATTGAGATATTTGGCAAAAAAATTGATCAATCTTTTGAGCCACCCCGCCAACGTCAAGGCAATCTCAATCAGGGTGGTCCTTCTCTATACTTTTATATTTTAGTTGCGCCATGCTGCCTCTAACATAAAAATATAATGGACCACAAAGAGCTAACATTTACCTGGTGCATCTCAAACCTGAGCCCATGGTGTTATGGTGGGTTTACACACACCAATCATTGTATCCAATCTCTGAACCAATCTCTGGTTGCAGTGAAATCATGGACACATAGTTCCATTTTGTGGCTGTGTACAACATGGAGCAATCTGTCCATGATTTCACTGCAACCAGAGATTGGTTCAGAGATTGGATACAATGATTGGTGTGTGTAAACCCACCATTAGTCCAGTGCAAGTGAATAATTGGCAACAACTCAGGCTCCCACACCTGCAGCTAATGCTACATATGTTTGAGCTTTTCAGAATTAACCCTCAATGTACCAAGCCAACACTCATGAATGAAAACAGGGCAGGCTGATCTCAACAAATGCCATAACCTTTATCTGCATTTCTAAGGCATTTCACAAATGATTGCATTGTTCCCTGGCTCCCCCTGTACACCCTAGAAGTACCATTTCATTTAGTTTTGCACTGTATTTAACTGAGGTTGGTCCAGTCCGACAGGTGTGCTTCTTGCAGCGTCTGTTCCTCCTCTCTGTGCATAAAAGCCATCCTCCATCTCTGAGTAATGACATGTCCTGAGTCATTTACATGGCTTAACAAAGTCTTGCACATGCGTAGTAGCATCACGCAGGCACACATTGCTATGCCCTACTATAGGAATGTGCATTGATGTCTTTTGTTCTGCGCACTGTAGGTCAGAGCAAAAAGTGTCTATGTAGCCGGAGATGCCACTGTGCATGCGGCGACACCTCTATCAACTATGTGGATGATGGAGGATGCGTCATTCACATCACTCAGAGTCGTAGGATCCTTTTTATGTGCAGAGAGGAGGAAAAGACACCGTGAGGAGCACACCCATCGGACCGGACCAGCCT
The DNA here is from genome assembly GCA_033576535.1 of Allobates femoralis. NCBI lineage: Eukaryota > Metazoa > Chordata > Amphibia > Anura > Aromobatidae > Allobates > Allobates femoralis. Next base: position 213,676,614 of record JARQOC010000011.1, on the reverse strand, counting down.
CAGTTAAATACATCACAGGACCAAATCAAATGGTATTTTTGGAGTGTACTGGGGAGTCAGAGGACAATGTAATCATTTGTGAAATGCCTAACAAATGCCGAAAATGTCATAGCATTTATTAAGATAGTAAAAAACTGGACACATATTCCCTTTTTATTACAATTAGGAGTTTTGACTCTTTGACTCTTTGACTTTGCTTTTAAAAGGAACCTGTCAGCTCGATTTAGCCCACTACTCTACCACTACCTGTCCCTGCACCTTGCTAGCTCATCCCTAACCATCCCCTCTGAGCTAAAACTGCACTATAAAGCTTTAGTAAGATAGCAGAGTTTTTTTTTGCATGGCCGCAAGTGCCGGATCCGGCAAAACTGCACTTGCCGCACCTGATCGCAAGCCCCATAGAGAATGAATGGGGCTTGCCAGATTGGTGCTGCAAGTCAACCGTTAAGCGGCAGATACAGCGACAGTCAAAAATCCACTGCTAGCACTGTTTTGTTCCGTTGACGGATCATGGCAGAACCGTAAGTGCCGCACATGTCCGCAAGTCGAATGGCAAAAAACACTGATGTGAAAGTAGCCTGAAGGTACCGTCACACGGCAATATTGCTAGGCAATTTCACTGGCAATTTGCTGGTTGCAGTGAAATCATGCACACATTGTTCTATTTTGTTGCTGTGTACAAATGTAACAATGTGTCCATGATTTCACTGCAACCAGCAAATTGCAAGTGAGATTGCCCAGCAATATTGTCACGTGTGACTGTACCTTTAGAGTCCCAAACCTGGTACAAATCTATTCTTATTTCCCACGAACAGTAACATAGTAACATAGTAACATAGTTTTTAAGGTTGAAGGAAGACTTTAAGTCCATCTAGTTCAACCCATAGCCTAACATGTTGATCCAGAGGAAGGCAAAAAAAACCCCATGTGGCAACACTAAGCTCCACATTGGGGGAAAAAATTCCTTCCTGACTCCAGATACGGCAATCAGACTAATTCCCTGGATCAACGCCCTATCAAAGAATCTAGTATATATAACCGGTAATATTATAGTTTTCAAGAAAGGCATCCAGGCCCTTCTTAAATGTTAGTAGTGACTCACTCATTACAACATCATGTGGCAGAGAGTTCCATAGTCTCACTGCTCTTACAGTAAAGAATCCACGTCTGTGATTATGATTAAACCTTCTTCCCTCCAGACGTAGAGGATGCCCCTTGTCCCAGTCTCAGGCCTAAGAGTAAAGAGATCATTAGAAAGGTCTCTGTACTGCCCCCTCATATATTTGTACATTATTATAAGATCACCCCTAAGCCTTCGTTTTTCCAAGCTAAATAACCCCAAGTTTAATAACCTGTCTTGGTATTGCAGACCCCTTAGTCCTCTAATAACTTTTGTCGCTCTTCTCTGGACCCGCTCTAGTTCAGCTATGTCTTTCTTATACACCGGAGACCAGAATTGTACACAGTATTCTAAGTGTGGTCGCACTAGTGACTTGTATAGAGGTAAAATTATGTTCTCCTCATGAGCATCTATGCCTCTTTTAATACATCCCATTATTTTATTTGCCTTTACAGCAGCTGCCTGACACTGGCCACTAAATGTGAGTTTGTCATCTACCCATACACCCAGGTCTTTTTCAGTGGTAGTTTTGCCCAGTGTTTTATAATTAAGCACATAATTATACCCTTTGTTTCCTCTGCCCAAGTGCATGACTTTACATTTATCCCCATTAAAGCGCATTTGCCATTTAGCAGCCCAAGCTTCTAGTTTACATAAATCCTCCTGTAATATAAAATTGTCCTCCTCTGTATTGATTACCCTGCAGAGTTTAGTGTCATCTGCAAATATTGAGATTCTACTCTGTATGCCCCCTACAAGGTCATTAATAAATATATTAAATAGGAGCGGGCCCAACACTGACCCCTGTGGTACCCCACTGTTAACTGTGACCCATTCTGAGTGTGTTCCATTAATAACCACCCTTTGTTTCCTATCACTAAGCCAGTTCTTAACCCACTTACACATATTTTCCCCTATCCCCATTGCCCTCATTTTATGTATCAACCTTTTGTGTGGCACCGTATCAAAAGCTTTTGAAAAGTCCATATACACCACATCCACTGCATTTCCTTGGTCCAGTCCAGAACTTACTTCTTCATAGAAGCTTATTAGATTAGTTTGACAGGAACGGTCCCTCGTAAAACCATGTTGATAATGGGTCATGAGGTTATTTTTGTTCAGATACTCCAGTATAGCATCTCTTAGAAAACCCTCTAGGATTTTACCCACAGTAGAGGTTAAGCTTACTGGCCTATAATTTCCAAGTTCAGTTTTTGTCCCCTTTTTGAATATTGGCACCACATTTGCTATACGCCAGTCCTGTGGTACAGACCCTGATATTATGGAATCTTTAAATATTAAAAATAATGGTCTATCTATGACAGTACTTAATTCCTGCAGCACTCTGGGGTGTATCCCATCTGGGCCCGGGGATTTGTCAATTTTAGTGATTTTTAGACGATACCGTACTTCCTCTTGGGTTAAGCAGGTGACGTTTAATTGAGAATTTTTGTTATCACTGATCATATTGTCTGTCATGGGATTTTCTTGTGTAAATACTGTTGAAAAAAAGTCATTTAGCATATTTGCTTTTTCCTCATCCTCATCCACCATTTCACCCAGACTATTTTTAAAGGGGCCAACACCATCATTTTTTAGTTTCTTACTATTTATGTAGTTAAAAAATATTTTGGGATTCTTTTTACTTTCTCTGGCAATGAGTCTCTCTGTCTCAATCTTTGCTGCCTTGATTTGCTTTTTACAAATGTTATTTAATTTTCTGTATTTATTTAATGCTTCATCACTACCTACTTGCTTTAATTCCCTAAATGCTTTCTTTTTGTCACATATTGCACTTCTTACCGCTTTATTTAGCCATAGTGGTTTCCTCCTATTTCTAGCATGCTTATTCCCATAGGGTATATATTGTGCACAGGTCCTATTCAGGATGCTAATAAACATCTCCCATTTGTGTTGTGTACTTTTATGTCTCAGGACATCGTCCCAGTTTATTGCACTAAGATCATCTCTCAACCGTTGGAAATTTGCCTTCCTGACGTTTAGTGTCCTTGTGGCCCCTCTACTACACGTCTTAGTAAAGGATACTTGAAAGCTTATTAAGTTATGATCACTATTACCCAAGTGACCTCCAACCCGTGAGATCTTTTCACGCATTTCTATTTGTTGTTATATTTAATTGATAAGTAAACTAAAAAAATGAGTAATTACAAAACTTACCGGTGCACAGGTCTTATCACAAATATGGACATTACAGTACAGATATTCAACATTCGAATCCTTTAGGTACTGAAAAAGCTGAACAGAAAATTGTGCATTCGCAGATACTCCATTTTGGATGACATTAATGGTAGAGTCCTGCTTGCTGGGGCAGCTGAGGAAAAAACAACATCATTCAGGTGTATTAGTATTAGAATACAAATTCATGGAGTAAAATGGGTGAAGTTCTCCTTATGGAGAGCTCCAAGTTTTCATATGGAGACTTATAGCCCATGCAATGAACAACTCATGAACAGGCTTCCACAAGAGGTTGAGAGTTCCCCTTCAATGGAAGTCTTCCGACAGAGGCTGGACAGACATCTGTCTGGGATAATTTAGTGCAGGGAGTTAAACCAGATGACCCGGGAGGGGCCTTCCAACTCAACCATTCTATGGTTCTAAATCTTGTGTCACCTTTTGGATGACGCAATCTAAAAGTCCATATTGACCCTTGCAGATTTTGGGGTATTTGTCCCTCATTGGTGCACAACATAAGAGTTCATGTCTCCGGGTGAGAGGCTTCTGACAGGGGTCTAGGGAGTAAAGTGTATCTTTGTGCAGGATGTTGAGCTGTGTCAGAATACCAGAGTCACATGGTGAGCCTAGACATAGACACACATATGGATCCTAAATAGTGAATACACCCATTTTGTAGTTGATTTTGGAGCTAATCACTTTCATTAGAGTCCATTTACTATGAGAACTCATGATTACCACAACAGATCTTCATATGTCCATGATTGCCAACTATACAGTTGGTAAAATAGTTTTTTTAAACATGCCCTAATAACATGCCACTGAAAACTCTAAAACAGGTGGAACTAATCACCTTCTGGGTGAAGTTTATATTGACCAAAGTTGCTCGGGTTGTCTCTGAAATTTTGGGACACTTCCTGTAGATCTGAAATTGTTGGACTACGTATGAAGTATGTCCCATTAGTACAATGATGATATACTGTATATACTCGAGTATAAGCCGACCTGAATATAAGCAGAGGCCCCTAATTTTACCACCAAAGACTGGGAAAATGTGTTGACTCGAGTATAAAACTAAAGTGGGAAATGCAGCAGCCCCCCATCTGGATATATCATCCTCCAGCCTGATATATAGCCCCCCAGCCTGGTTCATAGCCTCCCAGTCTGCTACATCCTCACCCAGCCTGCTACATAGCTCACCCATCCTGGTACATAGCCCCCATCTTGGTACATAGCCTACCATCCTGGTACATAGCCCTCCCATCCTGGTTAATACCCCCTATTCTGGTACTAATCCCCCCATCATGGTACATATCCCCCATCCAGGTACATAGCGCACCCATCCTGATACATAACCCACCCATCTTGGTACATAATCTTCCCATAATGGTACAAAGCCCACCCATTATGGTACATAGACCTCTCATCCTGGTACATATCCCCCATCATGCTACATAGGCCACCCATCCTGGTACATAGCCCCCCTTCCTGGTACACATGTCCGCCCCTCGTGGTACATATCCCCCCATCCTAGTGCATGGCTCCTCCCATCATGGTATATAGCCCCTCTTCATGCTGGCACACACACAAAGAATGAACGATTTAACTCGCCTCTCCATCGCTCCCCTGCAGCACTTTGGTGTCCTGTCTGCTTGACCCAGGTATCTGATCATGTGAGTGTGGACCCCCACGGCGAGGAACCACAGGAAGGTATTGCAGTTTTAATAAAAATGTAATGTCGGGCGGTGTTGGATGTGGAGGGAGTAGCAGAGTCCAAACCTAAGCACCCATGTAGAAGCGCACCTTAGTATAATGGACTGTATATTCAGTAGGTCCGGGGGGGTGGAGCTTAGTAGAGAGCAGGTGACATCAGCAGAGTTAGGAGGGGAGGAGTTAGTTCCTGTCAGAGAGATCCAGTCAGACATTGAGTGAGTGAAGACCTGTCAGACGGTGAAGTCCAGACAGTGAAGGAGAGTAGCAGTTTAGCACTCAGGGGATCCTGTAACTGTGACGAGGGTCTCCCTTTTCTCAAGAAGGGTAACCCGGACTAAAGAAGGGGGTGATTCAGGACTGGTTGGAGCCAGCTGGAAGCCCAGGTCAACACCAGTACTCCAGAGCCGAGGCGGTCAGTAAAAGGTTCAGCCCTGACCGCAAACCGGCGAGCTGTGGGCCTGGTAAAAGGGGAGAGACAGCACCACAAGACTGATAAACTGACCTCAGTCCCAAACTAGGTCCAAGACACTTTTAGGGGAAGGACCGAATTCCGGTGGCGGGAGGATTAGCTGGTATCGCTCCTGTCCGTACCGGTAAGGAACCGACTGTACCTAATAGTAACAGACCGGGGGCTGGCGTTTGAGCTCTGTCAGTGTGGTAGAGGAAGAGACCAAGAAAGATTAAGAAAGACACCTCTGAGGGACTCTGCAATTCTTCTCCATCATCCACATCGGCAACCCCTGGAAATCCGGTGAATTTTGTGTACCATAAAGAACTAGGTACCAGTAAAGGAACATCAAAGCTAAATCCAGTGTCTGGTCTCATCAATCCGTCGCTCAAGAAGGCCTCAGCATCATCAGAGGGGTAAGAAATACAACTCCCCTCATTCACCCTGCTGCCCTGAGGTAAAGCTCCGCCTGTGGGGAGCTGTACTACCCTAAGCTGCATCACATCATCTCAGCGGCCGGCATTCGCAGCGCTGGTATCCCATTTACCAGGTACCACAGGTGGCGTCACATTGAACAATTTGCCCATCATCATCACCCCCCCGTCCCCTCCCATCCCTTGCCATTGAGGGTCCAGGGCACGGAATCGGGAATCGACCACCAGTGATCCCCCAGCCTGTCCCGTTATCCGAGTCCCCCTTCCCTGTCGACCGACTCAATTTTAAATACATGAGCAGCGTGTGCAGTGATGATGTCACTGTGCTGTGCCGTTCACATGATCGGATGCCAGCACAGGCTGAAGGACACCTTGGTGCTGGGAGCGTGCAGAGGTGAGTTACATCGGTCACTGATTCCCACACCAAGGATTATGCGTCGGAGGGATAGACTATTCACACATAGGATTGCAAGGGGCTGCAGAGGCAGTGGGTGGTCATGTTGGAGAGTGCATTGAATATTATATAAGATTAATGATCGGGCCCACATGACCTCCCGCGCCTTCTGCAGCCTGCTCCAGCCTTCTCCAGCCTTCAGTCACCGCTTCCCCCCATACAGCACAGCACAGACACTGACTCAAGTATAAACCGAGGGGCATTTTTCAGCTTAAAAAATGGTCTGAAACCCTTGGCTTATTCTCAATTATACGGTAGTTTATGACGTATAAAAGTGGATATGTTTATGATTTGTATGGGTCCACGGAATTGTATCTTCCTATTGGAACATAGAATCCTTCTCTGGCATATATAATCTAAGGAAACTATGCGATAAGAGACACATCAGCAGGGAAGCCTGTGTAATTATGAAGAACCTACCTGTCCTTAATGATGTCATATTTAGTTGTGGCGTTCGCTGAGGGTGCAGCATAGCAATTTTTTATCAGCAAGGCAAATTGAGAAACGTCTCCGATTTTCAGCATAATTCCAATAAACAGATTGGTTTTAGATGTCATAAGAACCTCAGTTCCCTCATAGGGTGTTGTGTAGCTTGAGTCTCTATAGAGCGCCATAACTAACTGTAGCTTTCCTGTGCCTACAAGTTCCACAATGACTGAGCTGTAATGGAAAGAAAAGCAGGTATTAGGCCACGAGAATATACATAACTTCAACTTTCTAGCAAAATGCAAAAAATCTGTAGCAAGCTGATCATCATCATCAACCTTGAGGCATTTGTATATCTGTCTTCTAATATGGCAAAGGAGCCATTGAGCAACTTCAAGCACCATGATGTGATTGTGACTTACTCTACATAATGATTTTTATGGGCTGTGACATCATATATAAAGGATTGCAATGTAAAATCTCCTAATGCTCAAAATCTGTGGCCAAAAATGTGAGTTGTATGTTAGATGTCAAGTGTGCCATCTATTACACAGGAAATTAAGAAATTCTCAAAATTTTGGGAATGATGGTAAAACAGACATACAAATACACGGGTAGATGTATTGGATCGATCACTAACCAGACAGAAGCAGCTACCAGTGTAGACAATGTGAAAGATAAGGTGTTGTGTGAATGTGTGTGTGTATATATATATATATATATAAATATATATACTCACTGCCCCAACACGTCAGACACTCTCCGACCCTGAGAAGCTTCAAGTGTCACCTGAAGACTCACCTATTCCGTCAAGCCTACAACCTGCCAATGAGACCCAGGCGACCGCCCCATACCTGACACTCCCCCAGTCTACTGTATCCCCACCCGCCCCTCGTAGACCGTGAGCCCTTGTGGACAGGGTCCCCTCCCCTCCTGTACCTGTATGTCCTGATTGTCTAGAGTTATTGTAATTGTGCTTGTCTCCCCTAGACTCATGTAAAGCGCCATGGAACCTAATGGTGCTATATAAATAAATAATATATATATATATGTATATACACAGTTGACACATATGACGCACACCAGGGGCCAGGGTTACTCCCGGTTTAGACAGGCGATTCTTCTCCTTCCTTGTCACGGGTGGACCGCGCCTGCCGGTAGTGGGGCCCGGTGTAGTGCAGATCAAAATTGAGGTCGTCTTACGGGAACAGATTAAAAAGGGGTTTTAATTTGTTTTCTTCGTGACGCCACCTATGAGTAGATTCGGTAAGGGCTACCGACGCTGCGGAACCTCCCGGGGTGATGGACAGCAGCAAGATGTTACGCTCCCCACAGGCTGAGCGGTGATCCCCGGGGGCTGGAGCTGCTCAAGATGTTGTGCGGCAGCTGCGGTTACCTTTAGTTAACGACGGACAGTTCATAAGGAGACACGGACACAGATAGTCTCTGCAACGGTTCTTTACTGTAACCAGCAGGCAGTACATGGCCTACAGTGGTTGAGTAGAAGACCGGGTGGACTCAGCAGTGATAGTGCTCCTCAGAGATCCGCAGTGTACCTCCTCTCTACCTCCTTAGTTTCTCTTGCCAGCGTCGCCCAGGAATACCAGGTCGGGTACGGGGAGGCTGCTTCAATGCCCTATCCATGATGTACGTTCTGGATTCTTTGGGGAGCCTTGGGTCCCTCGGTGGGTACACCGCTGGTTAGACGACTGGAAACTGGCTGGTGGTGGGGTGCTCCTATAAAGCTGCTCCTCCACGGGGCTGGTTCGCGTGACAGAGGTGAACTGCTGCCAGCTTCGGTACCAGTGAACCGGCTGTGAGTTGTGGGCACGGGAGTCTTTTGGGAACCCGTGTAGAAATGCCCATTCCCGGTAGTTAAGGCCTCAGGTGCGGACACCCGACCGGTGACGGCCCAGGGGCCCGCACGGAGTGCGGAGCCCCCGCTCCACTCCAAGTTCTGTGTTCTAGGCTCTAGATTCCAGACTAGACTCGACTCTACTCTGTTCTAACTAACTGTCTAGATTATTGTGTTCTACTTCACTACCCTAACACTCCACCCACCAGGACCTATGATTGGTCCCCTGTTCTAGGTGTTGTATGTTGGGTTGGATCTCTGAGTTAACTATTGCACTGCTTTGTCTAGAGAATATTGCGGCTGCAATACTCCCTTGTGACGCACTCGTTGCGGGGCGCCACACTCCCCCTTGGTTAAATCAGCTTGTCCCCAAGCGTCAAACTACTCACATTACAGAGGTTTTTACATTTTTATACATATATGACACACTTTTATTAAAATAGAAAAACAGGTAAAGAAATGCTTTGATGTTATAAGCAAAGAAACAGGTAATCACTTTGTGCGGACCCGGCGGGCGGTCGGCTGTACTTTAACTAGAGTCCAGGCTGTAGCCGCGAGATCACACAGTCAATGATTAACGGGAACAGAGTCATTGATGAAGTTCAAGTTTTAAAGTCACTGGCTCTGAGGGTGATGGCGCACCCGGATAGCGAACCACCCATCTGCACAAGCATAGCGCTCATAGGTGATAATATCGCCCCGGTATAGGTCGCGATCGGGATGTCCTCTTGGCAAGTTGGACTCAACGTCCCGGCGCCCCACAAACACCTCCTCATTCAAACCCACCTCCCAAGCGAACCCCCACCCGGTATTTAAATTAAAGGTGGAAATTCTACCTTCACGGCGGAGTTCATCAGGCAGCGGCGGCTGGCGGCGAGCCTCGGCACGGGCCTCCATGTTGGCGCGTTCTCGGGCTTGCCACTCCTCTCGTCGTTTCTGGCGTATATCTCCGTCGTTACGGCTCGGGGTGTAAAGATGAGTAATGGAGCTGGTGGTTTGGCGGGAAGCTTGAACTTGGCGGGCTGTCTGTATCGGAACCCGGTGGAACGGCACAGGGGAAGGTGTCGGCAGTGCACCCGACCAGTGTACCCGAGCTGTGTGCCCGGAAGGAAGTTCTTTGTTGTCTCCCCAAGCGAACCCGGTGTCGAAATCCTCAGCGGTGCTGTGGGTCTCGTCGTCATCCTCTCCGACCTCTTCCTCGATGACCACATCAGGCTGCTCGTTGATGAAAGACGTTAAAGCTTGTTCCGTTGTACAACGGGGCGGTGGTGCTGCGGATCCTTCCGTAGGGACGTCCTGCAGGGCTTCCAGGCTGCCTGCCTCTTCATCTGTTTCCGCAGGTAAAGGTGTTTCAATCCCGGTTACCAGGTAGGCCTCTGTGGTTGCAGAGGAGGCCTCCGGTTCAAGGGAGAAACAAGCGACAGTCTCGGTACTGTGGAAACTAGTCGCGGGTTCCGCAGGTGGAACCTGGTAGAGATCGAGTTCTTCCATGGAGCGTGTTATGAGCTCCGGCTCAAGAACGGAATCGGTTGCGATGTTGGTCGCTGGAACGGGTCGAGTTGCGGCCTCCACCGGAATGACACAGTCTATTGGCTCAGGTGACGGAGCAGGACAGGTGGTAGGCGAGGGTGAGGCGGTCGAGAAGCTGGTGACGTCGTCTGGGCTTGGAGAAGCTGCACCCGGTCGGCTCTGCTGCATCGCATGGTGTAGTCGTCTGCCTAGGGTCGCGCTCCAGCTACGGATCGTCCATTCCACTGTCTCTAGTAACCGCACCCGGAGGTCTTGTAGAGCCTCTAGCCAGAAGTCGGGGCTGCCGTCTATGGTAAGGGCAGGATCCGGACCCGGTTGGCTTATGGCTGCTCTGGCCTCCGCCTCGACCTCCCGCATCAGGTCTTGGAGTCTCATGCTGGCCATTCTTCTTTGGAGGGAAACCACACCCGATCAACCGGTAAGACGTTCTGGTTGAGCTGGTGAAGATGTCTTCTCTCTCTGTCGGTGTGTCTAGGTATGACACTCCCATCTCCTCTGGGCTTTTGTAGTCCAATCGTGGGAAAAGTCTTTGGGATCCGCCCCCATGGTTGATTCGAGCAATCAGGGCGGACAAAGAGTTTGGCGCCTTTTGTCTTTAGCCCTCCCACAGTGAGGGGGGGGGTTGACTCACTCTTTGGCTTCACGTGGCGGCCTCTTGTGGCGGGAACGCCATCTTGGGCGCCATCTTGACCAATGGTGTAAAGGCGGGAAAGTTCTTTTTAGGACGAACAAAGTCCATTTGTAGACAATAAAGTCCAGTTTAAGCACAACATACCCGTTGGTAACGGGCCTGCTCGTATCCTGTTAGTGACGCCATTTTCTGACGCACACCAGGGGCCAGGGTTACTCCCGGTTTAGACAGGCGATTCTTCTCCTTCCTTGTCACGGGTGGACCGCGCCTGCCGGTAGTGGGGCCCGGTGTAGTGCAGATCAAAATTGAGGTCGTCTTACGGGAACAGATTAAAAAGGGGTTTTAATTTGTTTTCTTCGTGACGCCACCTATGAGTAGATTCGGTAAGGGCTACCGACGCTGCGGAACCTCCCGGGGTGATGGACAGCAGCAAGATGTTACGCTCCCCACAGGCTGAGCGGTGATCCCCGGGGGCTGGAGCTGCTCAAGATGTTGTGCGGCAGCTGCGGTTACCTTTAGTTAACGACGGACAGTTCATAAGGAGACACGGACACAGATAGTCTCTGCAACGGTTCTTTACTGTAACCAGCAGGCAGTACATGGCCTACAGTGGTTGAGTAGAAGACCGGGTGGACTCAGCAGTGATAGTGCTCCTCAGAGATCCGCAGTGTACCTCCTCTCTACCTCCTTAGTTTCTCTTGCCAGCGTCGCCCAGGAATACCAGGTCGGGTACGGGGAGGCTGCTTCAATGCCCTATCCATGATGTACGTTCTGGATTCTTTGGGGAGCCTTGGGTCCCTCGGTGGGTACACCGCTGGTTAGACGACTGGAAACTGGCTGGTGGTGGGGTGCTCCTATAAAGCTGCTCCTCCACGGGGCTGGTTCGCGTGACAGAGGTGAACTGCTGCCAGCTTCGGTACCAGTGAACCGGCTGTGAGTTGTGGGCACGGGAGTCTTTTGGGAACCCGTGTAGAAATGCCCATTCCCGGTAGTTAAGGCCTCAGGTGCGGACACCCGACCGGTGACGGCCCAGGGGCCCGCACGGAGTGCGGAGCCCCCGCTCCACTCCAAGTTCTGTGTTCTAGGCTCTAGATTCCAGACTAGACTCGACTCTACTCTGTTCTAACTAACTGTCTAGATTATTGTGTTCTACTTCACTACCCTAACACTCCACCCACCAGGACCTATGATTGGTCCCCTGTTCTAGGTGTTGTATGTTGGGTTGGATCTCTGAGTTAACTATTGCACTGCTTTGTCTAGAGAATATTGCGGCTGCAATACTCCCTTGTGACGCACTCGTTGCGGGGCGCCACACTCCCCCTTGGTTAAATCAGCTTGTCCCCAAGCGTCAAACTACTCACATTACAGAGGTTTTTACATTTTTATACATATATGACACACTTTTATTAAAATAGAAAAACAGGTAAAGAAATGCTTTGATGTTATAAGCAAAGAAACAGGTAATCACTTTGTGCGGACCCGGCGGGCGGTCGGCTGTACTTTAACTAGAGTCCAGGCTGTAGCCGCGAGATCACACAGTCAATGATTAACGGGAACAGAGTCATTGATGAAGTTCAAGTTTTAAAGTCACTGGCTCTGAGGGTGATGGCGCACCCGGATAGCGAACCACCCATCTGCACAAGCATAGCGCTCATAGGTGATAATATCGCCCCGGTATAGGTCGCGATCGGGATGTCCTCTTGGCAAGTTGGACTCAACGTCCCGGCGCCCCACAAACACCTCCTCATTCAAACCCACCTCCCAAGCGAACCCCCACCCGGTATTTAAATTAAAGGTGGAAATTCTACCTTCACGGCGGAGTTCATCAGGCAGCGGCGGCTGGCGGCGAGCCTCGGCACGGGCCTCCATGTTGGCGCGTTCTCGGGCTTGCCACTCCTCTCGTCGTTTCTGGCGTATATCTCCGTCGTTACGGCTCGGGGTGTAAAGATGAGTAATGGAGCTGGTGGTTTGGCGGGAAGCTTGAACTTGGCGGGCTGTCTGTATCGGAACCCGGTGGAACGGCACAGGGGAAGGTGTCGGCAGTGCACCCGACCAGTGTACCCGAGCTGTGTGCCCGGAAGGAAGTTCTTTGTTGTCTCCCCAAGCGAACCCGGTGTCGAAATCCTCAGCGGTGCTGTGGGTCTCGTCGTCATCCTCTCCGACCTCTTCCTCGATGACCACATCAGGCTGCTCGTTGATGAAAGACGTTAAAGCTTGTTCCGTTGTACAACGGGGCGGTGGTGCTGCGGATCCTTCCGTAGGGACGTCCTGCAGGGCTTCCAGGCTGCCTGCCTCTTCATCTGTTTCCGCAGGTAAAGGTGTTTCAATCCCGGTTACCAGGTAGGCCTCTGTGGTTGCAGAGGAGGCCTCCGGTTCAAGGGAGAAACAAGCGACAGTCTCGGTACTGTGGAAACTAGTCGCGGGTTCCGCAGGTGGAACCTGGTAGAGATCGAGTTCTTCCATGGAGCGTGTTATGAGCTCCGGCTCAAGAACGGAATCGGTTGCGATGTTGGTCGCTGGAACGGGTCGAGTTGCGGCCTCCACCGGAATGACACAGTCTATTGGCTCAGGTGACGGAGCAGGACAGGTGGTAGGCGAGGGTGAGGCGGTCGAGAAGCTGGTGACGTCGTCTGGGCTTGGAGAAGCTGCACCCGGTCGGCTCTGCTGCATCGCATGGTGTAGTCGTCTGCCTAGGGTCGCGCTCCAGCTACGGATCGTCCATTCCACTGTCTCTAGTAACCGCACCCGGAGGTCTTGTAGAGCCTCTAGCCAGAAGTCGGGGCTGCCGTCTATGGTAAGGGCAGGATCCGGACCCGGTTGGCTTATGGCTGCTCTGGCCTCCGCCTCGACCTCCCGCATCAGGTCTTGGAGTCTCATGCTGGCCATTCTTCTTTGGAGGGAAACCACACCCGATCAACCGGTAAGACGTTCTGGTTGAGCTGGTGAAGATGTCTTCTCTCTCTGTCGGTGTGTCTAGGTATGACACTCCCATCTCCTCTGGGCTTTTGTAGTCCAATCGTGGGAAAAGTCTTTGGGATCCGCCCCCATGGTTGATTCGAGCAATCAGGGCGGACAAAGAGTTTGGCGCCTTTTGTCTTTAGCCCTCCCACAGTGAGGGGGGGGGTTGACTCACTCTTTGGCTTCACGTGGCGGCCTCTTGTGGCGGGAACGCCATCTTGGGCGCCATCTTGACCCAATGGTGTAAAGGCGGGAAAGTTCTTTTTAGGACGAACAAAGTCCATTTGTAGACAATAAAGTCCAGTTTAAGCACAACATACCCGTTGGTAACGGGCCTGCTCGTATCCTGTTCGTGACGCCATTTTCTGACGCACACCAGGGGCCAGGGTTACTCCCGGTTTAGACAGGCGATTCTTCTCCTTCCTTGTCACGGGTGGACCGCGCCTGCCGGTAGTGGGGCCCGGTGTAGTGCAGATCAAAATTGAGGTCGTCTTACGGGAACAGATTAAAAAGGGGTTTTAATTTGTTTTCTTCGTGACGCCACCTATGAGTAGATTCGGTAAGGGCTACCGACGCTGCGGAACCTCCCGGGGTGATGGACAGCAGCAAGATGTTACGCTCCCCACAGGCTGAGCGGTGATCCCCGGGGGCTGGAGCTGCTCAAGATGTTGTGCGGCAGCTGCGGTTACCTTTAGTTAACGACGGACAGTTCATAAGGAGACACGGACACAGATAGTCTCTGCAACGGTTCTTTACTGTAACCAGCAGGCAGTACATGGCCTACAGTGGTTGAGTAGAAGACCGGGTGGACTCAGCAGTGATAGTGCTCCTCAGAGATCCGCAGTGTACCTCCTCTCTACCTCCTTAGTTTCTCTTGCCAGCGTCGCCCAGGAATACCAGGTCGGGTACGGGGAGGCTGCTTCAATGCCCTATCCATGATGTACGTTCTGGATTCTTTGGGGAGCCTTGGGTCCCTCGGTGGGTACACCGCTGGTTAGACGACTGGAAACTGGCTGGTGGTGGGGTGCTCCTATAAAGCTGCTCCTCCACGGGGCTGGTTCGCGTGACAGAGGTGAACTGCTGCCAGCTTCGGTACCAGTGAACCGGCTGTGAGTTGTGGGCACGGGAGTCTTTTGGGAACCCGTGTAGAAATGCCCATTCCCGGTAGTTAAGGCCTCAGGTGCGGACACCCGACCGGTGACGGCCCAGGGGCCCGCACGGAGTGCGGAGCCCCCGCTCCACTCCAAGTTCTGTGTTCTAGGCTCTAGATTCCAGACTAGACTCGACTCTACTCTGTTCTAACTAACTGTCTAGATTATTGTGTTCTACTTCACTACCCTAACACTCCACCCACCAGGACCTATGATTGGTCCCCTGTTCTAGGTGTTGTATGTTGGGTTGGATCTCTGAGTTAACTATTGCACTGCTTTGTCTAGAGAATATTGCGGCTGCAATACTCCCTTGTGACGCACTCGTTGCGGGGCGCCACACTCCCCCTTGGTTAAATCAGCTTGTCCCCAAGCGTCAAACTACTCACATTACAGAGGTTTTTACATTTTTATACATATATGACACACTTTTATTAAAATAGAAAAACAGGTAAAGAAATGCTTTGATGTTATAAGCAAAGAAACAGGTAATCACTTTGTGCGGACCCGGCGGGCGGTCGGCTGTACTTTAACTAGAGTCCAGGCTGTAGCCGCGAGATCACACAGTCAATGATTAACGGGAACAGAGTCATTGATGAAGTTCAAGTTTTAAAGTCACTGGCTCTGAGGGTGATGGCGCACCCGGATAGCGAACCACCCATCTGCACAAGCATAGCGCTCATAGGTGATAATATCGCCCCGGTATAGGTCGCGATCGGGATGTCCTCTTGGCAAGTTGGACTCAACGTCCCGGCGCCCCACAAACACCTCCTCATTCAAACCCACCTCCCAAGCGAACCCCCACCCGGTATTTAAATTAAAGGTGGAAATTCTACCTTCACGGCGGAGTTCATCAGGCAGCGGCGGCTGGCGGCGAGCCTCGGCACGGGCCTCCATGTTGGCGCGTTCTCGGGCTTGCCACTCCTCTCGTCGTTTCTGGCGTATATCTCCGTCGTTACGGCTCGGGGTGTAAAGATGAGTAATGGAGCTGGTGGTTTGGCGGGAAGCTTGAACTTGGCGGGCTGTCTGTATCGGAACCCGGTGGAACGGCACAGGGGAAGGTGTCGGCAGTGCACCCGACCAGTGTACCCGAGCTGTGTGCCCGGAAGGAAGTTCTTTGTTGTCTCCCCAAGCGAACCCGGTGTCGAAATCCTCAGCGGTGCTGTGGGTCTCGTCGTCATCCTCTCCGACCTCTTCCTCGATGACCACATCAGGCTGCTCGTTGATGAAAGACGTTAAAGCTTGTTCCGTTGTACAACGGGGCGGTGGTGCTGCGGATCCTTCCGTAGGGACGTCCTGCAGGGCTTCCAGGCTGCCTGCCTCTTCATCTGTTTCCGCAGGTAAAGGTGTTTCAATCCCGGTTACCAGGTAGGCCTCTGTGGTTGCAGAGGAGGCCTCCGGTTCAAGGGAGAAACAAGCGACAGTCTCGGTACTGTGGAAACTAGTCGCGGGTTCCGCAGGTGGAACCTGGTAGAGATCGAGTTCTTCCATGGAGCGTGTTATGAGCTCCGGCTCAAGAACGGAATCGGTTGCGATGTTGGTCGCTGGAACGGGTCGAGTTGCGGCCTCCACCGGAATGACACAGTCTATTGGCTCAGGTGACGGAGCAGGACAGGTGGTAGGCGAGGGTGAGGCGGTCGAGAAGCTGGTGACGTCGTCTGGGCTTGGAGAAGCTGCACCCGGTCGGCTCTGCTGCATCGCATGGTGTAGTCGTCTGCCTAGGGTCGCGCTCCAGCTACGGATCGTCCATTCCACTGTCTCTAGTAACCGCACCCGGAGGTCTTGTAGAGCCTCTAGCCAGAAGTCGGGGCTGCCGTCTATGGTAAGGGCAGGATCCGGACCCGGTTGGCTTATGGCTGCTCTGGCCTCCGCCTCGACCTCCCGCATCAGGTCTTGGAGTCTCATGCTGGCCATTCTTCTTTGGAGGGAAACCACACCCGATCAACCGGTAAGACGTTCTGGTTGAGCTGGTGAAGATGTCTTCTCTCTCTGTCGGTGTGTCTAGGTATGACACTCCCATCTCCTCTGGGCTTTTGTAGTCCAATCGTGGGAAAAGTCTTTGGGATCCGCCCCCATGGTTGATTCGAGCAATCAGGGCGGACAAAGAGTTTGGCGCCTTTTGTCTTTAGCCCTCCCACAGTGAGGGGGGGGGTTGACTCACTCTTTGGCTTCACGTGGCGGCCTCTTGTGGCGGGAACGCCATCTTGGGCGCCATCTTGACCCAATGGTGTAAAGGCGGGAAAGTTCTTTTTAGGACGAACAAAGTCCATTTGTAGACAATAAAGTCCAGTTTAAGCACAACATACCCGTTGGTAACGGGCCTGCTCGTATCCTGTTCGTGACGCCATTTTCTGACGCACACCAGGGGCCAGGGTTACTCCCGGTTTAGACAGGCGATTCTTCTCCTTCCTTGTCACGGGTGGACCGCGCCTGCCGGTAGTGGGGC
This sequence comes from Allobates femoralis, assembly GCA_033576535.1. NCBI lineage: Eukaryota > Metazoa > Chordata > Amphibia > Anura > Aromobatidae > Allobates > Allobates femoralis. Next base: position 213,659,258 of record JARQOC010000011.1, on the reverse strand, counting down.
CCGGTGTAGTGCAGATCAAAATTGAGGTCGTCTTACGGGAACAGATTAAAAAGGGGTTTTAATTTGTTTTCTTCGTGACGCCACCTATGAGTAGATTCGGTAAGGGCTACCGACGCTGCGGAACCTCCCGGGGTGATGGACAGCAGCAAGATGTTACGCTCCCCACAGGCTGAGCGGTGATCCCCGGGGGCTGGAGCTGCTCAAGATGTTGTGCGGCAGCTGCGGTTACCTTTAGTTAACGACGGACAGTTCATAAGGAGACACGGACACAGATAGTCTCTGCAACGGTTCTTTACTGTAACCAGCAGGCAGTACATGGCCTACAGTGGTTGAGTAGAAGACCGGGTGGACTCAGCAGTGATAGTGCTCCTCAGAGATCCGCAGTGTACCTCCTCTCTACCTCCTTAGTTTCTCTTGCCAGCGTCGCCCAGGAATACCAGGTCGGGTACGGGAGGCTGCTTCAATGCCCTATCCATGATGTACGTTCTGGATTCTTTGGGGAGCCTTGGGTCCCTCGGTGGGTACACCGCTGGTTAGACGACTGGAAACTGGCTGGTGGTGGGGTGCTCCTATAAAGCTGCTCCTCCACGGGGCTGGTTCGCGTGACAGAGGTGAACTGCTGCCAGCTTCGGTACCAGTGAACCGGCTGTGAGTTGTGGGCACGGGAGTCTTTTGGGAACCCGTGTAGAAATGCCCATTCCCGGTAGTTAAGGCCTCAGGTGCGGACACCCGACCGGTGACGGCCCAGGGGCCCGCACGGAGTGCGGAGCCCCCGCTCCACTCCAAGTTCTGTGTTCTAGGCTCTAGATTCCAGACTAGACTCGACTCTACTCTGTTCTAACTAACTGTCTAGATTATTGTGTTCTACTTCACTACCCTAACACTCCACCCACCAGGACCTATGATTGGTCCCCTGTTCTAGGTGTTGTATGTTGGGTTGGATCTCTGAGTTAACTATTGCACTGCTTTGTCTAGAGAATATTGCGGCTGCAATACTCCCTTGTGACGCACTCGTTGCGGGGCGCCACACATATACTTGTTTTTTCTCACTATTTGACATGACATCAGAATAAACCTTTCCCATTTTAGGTCAATTAGGATTACCATTATTGTTTAGATTTAAATTTGCCAAATGCCAGAATAATGTGTGAGAGAGAATGTTTTAAGGCATTGTATTTCTTTTTGCAAAGTCACAAGTTCTAATACACCAAGATTACTATGCCGTTAAACAATTTGGGAAAGCCCATGTGATGATGTCATGTGTTTGGAAGCTTTTGATAAGTTTATTGACAACATCTGAGTTATACACACACATGTGGATGTATTTTAATGCACACCTGAAACACACTGCTTCTTTGTGTAGCATAATGGGAAAGTCTAGAGAAATCAACCAAGATATCAGGAAGAGAATTGTGGACTTGGACCAGTCTGGTCCATCCTTTGGTGAAATTTCCAGATATCTGGAGGTGACTTGTTCATCTGCACAAACAATATGCAAGTACAAACAAGATGGGAATGTTCAGCCATCATGCCGCTCAGGAAGGAAACGGGCTCTGTGTCCCAGAGATGAACATGCTTTGGTCTGACATATGCTCATCGGCCAACAATAAAAGCAAAAGACCTTGTGAAGGTGATAGCGGAATCTGGTAAGATTGTGTAACAATTACTGTATTAATTTGGGCTGAAAGGCCACTCTGCCAGCAAGAAGTCATTACTCCAATTGAAATATACAAAGCCAGATTAATTTTTGAAAACGCACACAGAAACAAAGATCTACATTTTTGGAGAAATAACCTGTGATCTGACAAAACTAAAATATAACTGTTTGGCCATAATGAACATCGTTACATTTGGAGAATAAGGGGAGAAGCTTGGAAGCCTAAGAACACCATCCCAACTATGAAGCACAGGGGTGGCAGAATCATGTTGTGGGGTTGTTTTGCTGCAGGAGGGACTGGTGCACTTCACAAAATAGACAGCATTATGAGAAATGAAGATTATTTGGCAATACTGAAGCAACACCTCAAGACATCAGTGAGGAAGTTAAAGCTTGGGTAGAAATGGTTTTCCCAAATGGACAATGACCCGAAGCATACTGCCAAACTTGGTACAAATTGGCTTAAGGATAATAGTCAATGTTTTGAGTGGCCATCACAAAGCCCTGATCTCAATCCTATTGAAAATGTAGGGGCAAAGCTGAAAAGGCTACGAGCAAGGCGAGCTACAAACATAGCTCAGTTATGCCAGTTCTCCCAGGAGGAATGGTCCCAAATTCCTACAAACTATTGTGAGAAGCTGGTGGAAGCATATGCAAAACGTTTGACCCAAGTCATACAGTTTAAGGGCAATGGTACCAAATACTAATGAAATGTATGGAAACTTGTGACTTTGCAAAAAGTAATAAAAATGCCTTAAAACATTCACATTATTCTGGCATTTGGCAAAAATTAATAATTATGGTAATCCTAACTGACCTAAAATGGGATATATATATATATACATACGTATTTTATATTTACCTTGCAAATGGCTCCAGTGCTGTTTCGAGGGACAGCTGCATGTCTAGTGGATATACACAGGAGTAGCTAATACCGAGCACATCCTCCCCACCAAGTGATGAGTTTGATTCCAAGGACAAGTAAATTGTGTTTTTATAAATAACATCTGTGCCATTTTTCTGTAAAAAAAATGAACAATTAAACACACATAAAAACACTATCGCCGTTAATTTTTTTTGGGAGTGGGGCTGGGATCGGCCTCCCACACAAGAACTCATTTGAATTCAATGGCACATGCACTCTTCCATAAAAATCAGAGGAGAGCCATCCTTCATTTTCACAGATAACACTCATCCCACATTATTCTATAAGGCCATATACATTTTTGATTTCTTCATTCAGACCAAGTTGGCGCATGAACCATTTATCTCTAATTCTCCAGTCACACTCGGCCATTCATCTCTATAGGTCATTGGAAAAAAGACGGACTGCACTTGGTTGACATCAGAGTGCATTCTGTTTTTAACGGATTACAGAAAGGAGCAGATGAACAATTATTTTTCTTTATAGTGGAGAAAAACAGATACCACTCTTATCAAACTCTAATCAGAGTCGTATCAGAGTGTGATCAGCATAAGTGGACCGATATTCTCGAATGAGCGAAAAACGGTCTGTGAATTCAGCAAATTCCAGCATTCCCCAAAAACCTAAACTACATAGCCATTCATACAAGGAAGAACAACGCTTACAAGCTCTTTGATAGAGAACTCGCAAGCACTCCCCTCAGGCTTGCTAATGTCCTGCACTATTCCGGTGTTACATAGACAAAGGTGCTTCTGCTCGTAACCAGAGCTGTGTAGTCGGAGTCGTGGAGTTGGAGTCGTGGAGTTGGAGTCGGTGCCTATTTTGGTGGAGTCGGAGTTGGAGTCAATATAAAATGGACCAACTCTGACTCCTTAAAATATATAATTAATTGGGTACTGTAGTTCAATGCAGAATGTGCTGAGTATTATTATTATAAATTATTATTATGTTCTATTAAATATCTTGATTATTGTATCATAATAATGATTAAAAGCCTGATGTTCACATTGTACTACAGTAAATTTATTACTTAAACATGGCCCATGTATGAGGGATTTGGAGTGAGGGAAATTGAGGAGTCATGATTTGGTCGCTTGGCTTACCACCTCCACAGCCCTGCTCGCAACATCGGAGGGTGCACCGTTCAGGCCACCAGCATAACCAATCAATTAATCACCCAATGGCAGGAACGGAATGAAGCTACTGAAAATCAAATCATATGATCCCACATTTAATCCTCTTATGGCTCTGCTTCTCCATGGCAAAGATCTGAGAGTCAGCCTTAAGGCCCACTTACACGGTTCGAGATCGTGAATGATATCGCTCAAACGTCACGAGTTTGGAGTCGTTCAAACGACATCGTTACTTCGTTGCGTCTGACACCGAGATTTGATTATGATAAATCGTTGGATCATTGATCGCAGATTTGAGAACATGTTCTCAAATCAGACGATCCACGATCAGCCAACCTGCTGCATCGTTCTGTGTGACAACGCGATAACGATGTCGTTAACGACTTCTATTCACAACAGTGAACAAGTATCGTTCACTGGGTTGTGCGAACGATAGCTGATCGCTACATCGTTGGCGCGTCATCCACGATATCTAGACGTGTGATATCTCACCAACGATGTCAAAAAGATGTCCTAGCGACCGCCCATGAGATCGCATTGAAGCGTGTAACGATACCTGTAGATTTCTGCCATGGAAATACATCCAGAATTTAATAACGATGAGTGATGGATTTAATGTTTATATACAGTGCCTACAAGTAGTATTCAACCCCCTGCAGATTTAGCTGGTTGACACATGCGGAATTAACTTGGCATTGTGACATTTGGACTGTAGATCAGCCTGGAAGTGGGAAATGCAGTGCAGCCAAAAAGAATTTTTTATTTTTTAAAGCGTTAAAAGTTACTTCAGAGGGTCATTTATTATTCAACCCCTCAAACCACCAGCATTCTGTTTGGTCCCCCTAAAGTATTAAGAAGTAGTTTAGGCACAAAGAACAATGAGCTTCACATATGTGGATTAATTATCTCTTTTGCCAGCCTTTTCTGACTATTTAAGACCCTCCCCAAACTTGTGAACAGCACTCATACATGGTCAACATGGGAAAGACAAAGGAGCATTCCAAGGCCATCAGAGACAAGATCGTGGAGGGTCACAAGGCTGGCAAGGGGTACAAAACCCTTTCCAAGGAGTTGGGCCTACCTGTCTCCACTGTTGGGAGCATCATCCGGAAGTGGAAGACTTAAGGAACTACTGTTAGCCTTCCACGGCCTGGACAGCCTTTGAAAGTTTCCTCCCGTGCCGAGGCCAGGCTTGTCCGAAGAGTCAAGGCTAACCCAAGGACAACAAGGAAGGAGCTCCGGGAAGATCTCATGGCAGTGGGGACATTGTTTTCAGTCAATACCATAAGTAACGTACTCCACCGCAATGGTCTCCGTTCCAGACGAGCCCGTAAGGTACCTTTACTTTCAAAGCGTCATGTCAAGGCTCGTCTACAGTTTGCTCATGATCACTTGGAGGACTCTGAGACAGACTGGTTCAAGGTTCTATGGTCTGATGAGACCAAGATCGAGATCCTTGGTGCCAACCACACACGTGACGTTTGGAGACTGGATGGCACTGCATACGACCCCAAGAATACCATCCCTACAGTCAAGCATGGTGGTGGCAGCATCATGCTGTGGGGATGTTTCTCAGCCAAGGGGCCTGGCCATCTGGTCTGCATCCATGGGAAGATGGATAGCACGGCCTACCTGGAGATTTTGGCCAAGAACCTCCGCTCCTCCATCAAGGATCTTAAGATGGGTCGTAATTTCATTTTCCAACAAGACAACGACCCAAAGCACACAGCCAAGAAAACCAAGGCCTGGTTCAAGAGGGAAAAAAATCAAGATGTTGGAGTTGCCTAGTCAGTCTCCTGACCTTAACCCAATTGAAAACGTGTGGAAGGAGCTCAAGATTAAAGTCCACATGAGACACTCAAAGAACCTAGATAACTTGGAGAAGATCTGCATGGAGGAGTGGGCCAAGATAACTCCAGAGACCTGTGCTGGCCTGATCAGGTCTTATAAAAGACGATTATTAGCTGTAATTGCAAACAAGGGTTATTCCACAAAATATTAAACCTAGGGGTTGAATAATAATTGACCCACACTTTTATGTTTAAAATTTATTAAAATTCAACTGAGCAACATAACTTTTTGGTTTGTAAGATTTATGCTTCTGTTAATAAATCCTACTCTCGTTTGCAGTTTGAAGGCTCTAACTTATTGGCATCTTATCAAACCACCTAAATCAGCAGGGGGTTGAAGACTACTTGAAGGGACTGTACAGGCATCTTTAGACTCCAATGACGTTGGAGATGCCCAATTCTGGAAACAGCCTGCACGAGCAAAAAGAGGGAAAAGTCATGTAGACACCAGGACCAAATACTGGTGTCAAGGAGCCCCCGAAAGTGACCTATTTTCTGCCTTTACTCTGGTCTCCTTCTTGTCTGTCAATGTAATTATAAGGAAAATATGGTCCCTTATTACATATTTTATCATTGTTCACCTAGTACAAATACGCTGGCAATGGTAATATTCATCTCTACTTACCACCAGCTCATTTCCACAGACACCGTTCTTCAAGACTGATACTACAGTTATGATATTTGTCATGTTGAAGTCGTTGTATCCTCTGCAGGCGCTGTCTTTTAGATGTATGTTAGTGGTGTCAAGGTTGAACTTTTTCAGTTGACATTTCTCGAAGGAAGCTTTTATTTCCTGATCACCACAAACAAGTGTTGGCCGGATTTGATCTAAAGCTGCAAAAGAGGACACAACGTAGTGTTTATATGAGTTACATGTGTCAAGTGATCTTATAGCTATGGTGGGCTTTTTTTGCGTTTCCACTGCATATAACACCTTGTTGTGCCCCCCAGAGAGACCCTAACATTCAATCTATTCTCACTGAGGTTCCAGCTCCCATTGTTCACTGAAGGGAGCTGTCAATTTATGTCAGATCGATAATGATTGAGACATCGCTCTCAAGCACCAGTAATACTCGCCGAGTAATGAGTATCGCGAATAGTAAGGATTACACTCGCTTATCACTAATAACTACATTATAAAGAGAATATTTGAAAACCATAATAGCAGCTATGACAAGGGATATGTTAATAAAAAAAACATGTCAATGGCTCAAGAAAAATGAAGTTAAATACCTTATAAAAATTCCTGAGCTACTTTTGCATTATTGCATTGCTCCACTGTAGCAATATTAACATTTGCTGCTTTTGGAGCACAGTATGTGAAATCTCTGCTTGCAGTACAACTGGGTGTTTCTTAAGTCTTCTTGGGAAGTTTGCACATCCACTCCTCTCTCCCAGACACTGCTAATCACAGCTGAGCAGGTGAACTAAAAGTCTAGAAGTCTTAGACACTGCCATTGGCATCATCTGGTTAGGGTTAAGGCCCTATTACACATAACAATGTCCCAGCGACCCGACCAACAACCGTGGTCACTGGGACATTGTTATCTGATCGCTGGTGAGCTGTCACACAGGCAGACTCACCAGCAACCAGAGAGAACGCTGGTAACCAGGATGAACATCGGGTAACTAAGCTTAGTGCTGTGCTCAGTTACCCTACGTTTACCCTTGTTACCAGTGTCCCACTGTGTCTGTGCGGCACTGGGAGGTCGTTGATCGTTGGTCTTCCACTGTCACACACGCCGATGATGGCCGCCCAGCGGGAGACGAACGATCAAAAAAATGGTCCGGGTCATTTACCAACGATCAGCGATCTGATCGCTGGTCTTTGGTACATGTCATGCGCAGCGGCATCGCTACGAGGTCGCTGCAATGTCACAAAACCAGTGACGTTGCAAAGATATCGTTAGCGATATTGTTGCGTGTAACGGGGCATTTAGTGAATGCATACTCCCAGAGAAGACTTTAAGGAAATGCTCAGTTGATTTGCAAGCAGAAATTTCACATATTTCCCTTCAAAAGCAACAAATGGGAATATCTTTGCAATGGAATGGTGTAGCACAAAATCGAAATTATCTGCAAAATCAGGAACTTCCGAAGATTCTTGTTGGGTATAGATTGTTTTTTAAGCAAGTGGACAGGTCTTCTTTAAAGTGAGATGATTGTATATCTCAAGATACATCCCTTATATATATAGTTTCTTTGAAAATACCTGAAACAAAGACATCATTTTTGCAGCGGCAGCTGAAATGTCCTCCAACTTGTACACATTCTTCATCGTCAGCGCATGAACAAAATTCAGCAATTGTGGTCGGATCTAAACAAAAAAATTAAAAATAGTTACACTGTAAGCTGATATTAGCTACTAGTACCATTTCACAGTGCTTTAGTGGGTTTATCAAAGATCATGGAAGTGTACTCAATTCATGTTAATTTACACCGTATATCTGGCCTATCTGTGCCACTTTAACTACACTGTCAATTACGGTAGTTTTCATTTTAGTTTATGTATCCTGTATAAACTGGATGTTACGGCCCATTCTATCAATCATAAAATAATTTAGATACATCTTCTCCAGCATTTGCCTACCCAGACTGATGTAAGTCATCTATATTTCTGTATACAATGCTATTGTCACGCATTGACTGCTCCGCAGTCCATGTGAAATGCTCTGCTGCCGTTTAAAACAGTTAATTTCCTTTGGTTCTTTCGTGGTTAATGCTAAAGCTGTTGTTGCTGTCTATGTGTTGTATGCGGCTCTGCAGGTGGAGATGTAGGTTTATCAAGTTACCATGCCCCTGGCCTTTAAATAGCCTCCTGTTCCTCCAGCTGACGATACTGATAGAATTTCTCTGCCTTTGACCGAGTGAGCTGAAGACACCTTTGCACTGCTGAAAATTCTTTGCGCTTTTCCTTTTGAAAGTTGCTGTTTAGCCCTTTCTGTCGTGGGAGGTTAGAGGTAGTAGCACAGAGCTGGTTGAGGAGTAGAAGGCAAGTGTGGTGGCCCAGACCTCCCCACCATCTGAGGTACCTCTGGGTACAGGGCTAGACAGGGACCCCAATCCAGGGTCAGACTAGCTACCTAGGTTTCCTTGCCCGTTATACCATCCGCTTTTTTCCCTTATTCGCTACATGCGTGACACCTATCCTACACGTAATGGATTTGATAATATTTCAAATGTATGCATTTCAGTTCTTTTTTATATCCCAGGATATTAATGTGCCTGATTGTAATGTTTGTAAGAGGTCCAATGTGTAAGCTGAGAGCAGCCACGCATCTTTTCCAGTGTCAGACTGGGGCAGCAGGGGTCCACCAGTAACATTGTCTCTGGGGGCCCACAGATCAACTGCATGCAAATATTACATGCACAAATTTATCCATGCATCTATGTGATAATATACTGGGGAGTTTGATGAGATGCTTCCTTTATCTTTACATGATGAAACAAGTGTATTGTGCCAACTACATGTTATGTTCGAGGATAAGTGATGTAAAACATGCCCTCATCATCTCCAGCCTTGATTACTGCAACCTCCTCCTCTGTGGCCTCCCTGCTAACACTCTTGCACCTCTCCAATCTGTCCTCAATTCTTTTGCTTGACTAATCCACCCCTCTCCTCACTACTCCCCTGTTTCTCCCATTTGCAAATCCCTCCACTGGTTCCCAATTCCCTAACAAATTCAGTTCAAACTACTAACACTGACCTACAAAGCCATTCACAACCTGTCCCCTCACTATATCTCCAAACTAATCTCCCACTATCTTCCCTCACGTATTGTAAACTCTGATCCTCACAAGACCTCCTCCTCTTCTCCGCACTCATTCGTTCCTTGCCCAATTGCCACCAAGACGTCTTCCAAATATCCCCCCCCATGATCTTGAATTCTGTGCCCCAAGATGTCTGATTATCTACCACCCTTGGATCCTTCAGATGGAATCTGAAAACCTATCTCTTCAGAAAAGCTTACAGCCCCCAATGACCTTACTGCTACTGCAACTGGCGATCCACTATCGAATTAGCCGCCTCACCGCCACCACCACTGGAGAGGCCACTTTACCACCACCACCCCCGCACAGCCATCTCACCACCACCAGAGCTGCTGCACTCCCAACCTACTGTCTCCTCCCCATTATCCTGTAGAATGTAATACCGTGAGGTCAGAGTCTTCTCCCCTCTGTTCTAGTCTGTCAATATGAATGTGTTCACTGTAACCTGTTTTTTGTATGAAACCCCTTTCATGTCCAGCACCATGGAATTAATGGTGCTATATAAATAAATAAAAATAATAATAATGATAATAATAATAATAAAAATGTACTGCAAAGAGTCCCTCTAGAGGATTCACCGTTTCTCCTGTTGGCCAGTTGAAGCCCACATGTGGCCACTGGGGGGTATGACATGGCATGCATTGATGTGTAGTCCAGTTAAGTGCTCCACTGCACTTTGAAGCAGCTTAAACTTCTATCATAAGAAAACTTTCAGGAATAAGACATATAGAAAAAACCAATGCCTTTGGGTTTATTTTTATAAGAAAACAATCCCACTTGTCTGATTTAGGTGCCATCCCAAGTATATTCTAAATGTGATCATAAATGTATTTTCTTACCTGTGCAATATCCTGAATAGTACATAGGAGGATAACTGAATTTATACACATGAAATCCTCCTGGACATGCCCTAATCTTCACATCTGAGGTCCACTGGCAGCAAGCACCACTATCAATAGTACAAATTGTGCCATTCACAATTCCATCATAGGGTTCTGGATGTCTTCCATTCAACCACATGGGGTACCTGGTGTAACAACTTCCTAAAGCAGGACAAGACTCTGCCAAGCGGATTCCTCCACTGCCAACAAACCTATACCATCCATTTAGGTAGTAGTCAGAACGTCCGTAATAGTAGTAGTAGTAGTAATAGTAATAGTAATCATGATATGATGTGCTCCTGGTAGGATCATTCAGGGTGGTATAGCTGAAGCATGGATCAGAACAGGTATGGGACTCATCAGTATTAACACATTCTCTTCCAAACCCACAAACATCTCTTGAACATTCATCCAATGAGCATTTATATCCATCTCCATAATATCCTCCTGGACAATAACATGTATAAGACCCATCGGTATTATTACATATTGCATGTGGGTCACAGTTATTCAGATCGCGTGAAGAACATTCATTGATGTCAGCACAACTTGAATCGTCCCATGTGTAGCCACTAGGACAGACGCAGTAGTATGAGCCGTAAGTGTTGGCGCAGTAACCAACGGAGCATGGATTTGGCCAATGGTAATAGTCACATTCATTAGTATCATAACATGAAAATCCGTCTCCGTTGAATCCATTTTTACAGATACAGGTGTAGTCAAGTAAATCCTTTTGACAATTAGCGTTGATGTCACATCTGGAGCAATATGCTAAAATAAAGACATATATTGAGGTTAGAAGTCACGTTTGTTTATATTCTATACAGTTTGAAATATTACAGGATGGAGATCTATAAGATTAAGAATCTATGGGTTTTTTTTAGAATAATTGGAATACAAATGGCTCTTTTTGGGTTAAAAAGGCCTTTGTGTGGTTTTGGAGCTCATACTTATTCCATGCAATGGAGCTGAAATACAACACAAAAAAACAGCTCATGGGCAGGTAAAAAAACCCTGAACCTAGCATTGGTAACATGTACATTTATGTAGAAGTAGAGGGGAGCAAATCTTTTGAAATTCTATTCTTCTACAAAAAAATAATTTGGAGTGAATTGCAAATACAGTAAATCCTCCAACTACCCTGAAAAGACAAGTATATAATCTAAGGTCTCCACGAATAGAGATGGGTGGACCCGTGGGGTTCGGGCAGTGATGCCGGACTCATTATAAAGGTCTGTTCGGGGTCCGAACTTGATCCAGAGCTCATTGGAAGTCACTGATTGGCAGTTCTGCTCTCCGACCACATAGAGCCAGCCATAAACAAAACACTTCTGGGTTTTCTCATTTTAGACCGACACTAAACCCAAAAACTGTGCTTTTAAGCGCATTGAGAGTCAATCAAAAGCTGCACACGGCTCGTGGTGGGCCAAGCATCAACTGTACCTGACCACAGCGATGCTCGCTCCAGTGACTTAGAAACGTAATGCACCCGAACTCCAAACCCAAACAGGTTCACTCATCTCTATCTATGAATTGTAATGAAACCATTTTAAGATCATTAATGACAACTTAGCTTTAGTAAAGTCATAGTAACTTCAATATGGGTATGGGTAAACTATGGAAAGGTATGGTATGGTATGCCAATGGGTAAACAGTTGGTAACGTTTGATAACAAAAAGACTGGTTAATCTGTTCTCGACATCTGCTGTACATATACGGCAGAAGTTGGATGCAGGTTTAAGGAGATGGCTCACAGGCTGGACTTGACCCCATACATGACAGATAAGGACTGTGACACAGCCAGGAACTGTCTATAATATTGGCATTAACAGCATGTTGGCATGGGGCGAGTTATTGTATGCAGCCATCGGCCACCCCGCGACGCGATCACAGGAGGCGCAAGACTTTCTATTCTCTAGCCAGAGTCCTGAAGAAGACCCTCATTCCTGCCAAGTGCTTTGTAGAAACACAAACTGTGGATAGGCTTCACATGAGACTGTGATTTTTACTATATATAAAACAAAACTAAAGTATTGTTGTAAAGTAGAAACAATCATACAATCACAAGTTCATGTCCCCCAAGAGGTCTAAAAATATGATTAAAAGTAAAATAAAAATGTTTTAAGAAACATGAAAAATACTTAAAGGAAACTTGTCACCTTGATCAAGCCATCTCTCCCATCGCTAGCTGTCCCTTCACCTTCCTGGCTGTCCCCTAACCATCCCTCTCTGACCTAAAGGGGCCCTATAATGATTTTGAAAAATGAATTTGAACCTACAGAGGGTCTCCATCTAGGAGACTGGAAAGGCGGGCTCCATGATGCCCTCCTCGCTGTGTCGTAGCACGCCCCTCTGGGCATCATCTCTCGTGGTGCTTTACCGCCTCCTTTAGGAATCTCCCACCCTCTATGTCACTGTAATGTCCGCCGGAAAGTCATCTGCGGTCCGGTGCATTGTGGGCCTAATCACGTGATCGGCCCGATGCATTGTGGGCCTAATCATGTGATTGGCCCTACTTCAATATGCGCATTGCGCATGTGCCGGAGCCGGGCTGATCATGTGATTAGGCCCACAATGCATCATGCCAATCACATGATTAGGCCCACAATGCATCGGGCCAGATATTACTTCCAGCCCAGGCACAATAGCGGCAGAGTGGGCGGGATATTCCAAAAGGAGGAGGTAAAGCACCTGGAGGGATGACACCCAGCGGGGCATGCTAGGACAGAGCGAGGAGGGGATCATTGAGCCCGCCTTTCCAGTCTCCTAGATGGAGACCATATGTAAATTCAAATTCATTTTTCAAAACCGTTATATTGCCCCTTTAGGCCAGAGAGGGATGTCTAGGGAACAGCTAGGAAGGTGCAGGGTCAGGTAGCGATAGGAGAGAGAGCTAGATCGAAGTGACAGGTTCCCTTTAACACAAAAATTTTAATTACCCCACGTTCTGCCATTAAATATAAATATCTTAAAAATTTATACCATAAATCACATATGTGTGATCCTTGCGTCCATAGCAGTATGTTTTACCAAAATATAAAATTAAACTCTGACTCCTTGTATATAATACATCTACCAACTACTGATACAGCCATTACATAATAAATACTATTTTAGGGAGATGGGGTGTATCCTATAAATTGAAGAAAAGTATACTTACATGATTCATCCACTGTATTACCTTTCAAATAAAGAAAATAAAAATGTCAAAATAACATGAAATAACAGACATATCCTGAAAGATCTAAAAAATGTTTGTACGGTGTTAGCCAGTAATTAGAAAAATATTGGAATCAGAGAGTCCTCGGTGGTTGATAACTTTTAATGGCGAACTGAAAAGATGGTAAACATAGCAAGCTTTCGGGACACTATGGTCCCGTCTTCATCACAACCATTTCAGCCCCCATCTTATTCCTGTTCCTGGAACTACCAATAATCAAAGGACTATAAAACTGTCTGTACTTCTTATCTATCATTTCACTTCCCCAGCTGCTCCTACCCCCTCCCAACTGACCACTACATGCGTCACATCACCTGTGTTATGTATTGCAATCTGTATTGTCATGTCTCTGTTCCATCTTGTCCCACCCCAGAACCCCCATTTGGTTGGAGCTGAAATGAATTAGCATGAAAATGCCAAAAGTCGCACATTTTTCCACAACCTCGAGTTGTGCAAAAATATTACAATTTATTAAACTGTTTTACACCAGGTTTCTTGCAAAATACTGATTTGATAAATAAAGGCCATGGAGCCAGGAGAACTGGGTCAGAATTAAAATCCCATAAAGAAAGGAACGTTGTTGTGGGGGTCAAACACAAGTTGTCCTATAGCTTATCATAGTATAGTCTGTACGGCAGAAATGAAACTTCATAAATCCAATATTTGCATGTATCTTTGCATACACAGTGTGCTGTTGTACTCTTTCATACATATGTAGATAAAAAGATAGAAACAATTTTTATCTTTTACTTACCCAAATTAATATTAGCTGAAAAAAGAAAAAATAACAGAATATTAATAAAACTGCTAATTACTTACTATTATGTATATTTTTCTGTTTCAAGTATATAAGAAAACGTTGCAATATATGGACCTGTCCCTATAAAATGTACATTATGCAAATAGGCTACGGAACTCCGCAGCTGAAGATGTGCTGAGAATCAGACTCAGTTAAGTCATAGCTTGTCAATATAAGCCCTGATAAGATATAACTAAAGGCGTATTCCCATTTCCACTATCCTATCCCAATATGTACTAGGTGTAATAATAATATTAGCAATTACTTCCATTTAGAAATGTAGTATAGTTCTCCTGATTAGCTATGTGCTTACCTCTTTTACAGGTCAATCAAGTAGCTTAGATATCTATGGTTATGACCACATGTAAGAATGTAGATGATTTCCACCAAGAAAATGGACAGGTGGAGTCTGTGTGAGCAAATATCGCCATCTGCTGCACAGAGTTTAAAGTATAGGAACTTGTGGATTTGGATAGGAACTAAAATAACAGGAGGATGATTCTGGGTACACAGATCCCTTCCGGCATAATTCCCTCATCAGAACATGCACAAGAGAAGACTGTGTAATTCAATATCGCCATCTGCTGGACTGAGATTGAAGAATAGGAACTCATATATTTTTTCAGGAACCAAGATAAGAAAAAGTAATTCCCAGGAAAAGAGAGTCAAAAGGGGGGGCCCGAACATGTGACCATTTTTGACGCAATTGGAAAATATAAAACCCCCTGAGGCCACAAGAAACCAAGAGTCATCAACCGGACCAAATCGGATGTGCTGAGCTGAGCAAGGTGAGCTGGCTTAGGCCGGCTTCACACTACGGCTGGGATCTTATCTGTGGCTGTCCGCTTGAGCCAGACAGCCCTGGACCGGATCAGTACACACAACTGGAGGGCTAATTTGTCCAGAAATATTGGTGTTCGAACTGCCAAATAAATATACTCTCTAAAAACATGTCCCTAGTTATAGCCTATTACATTTAGTCGGGGTTTGAGCATTAGTCCGTTGGACCGAAATTCAGTTTGGCTATTTAGCCTACTTTATGACCTAGACATAAACGAGATATCGTTTTGGCATCGTTCCAGCATCGCGTTGGATGCTAAAACAATACAACGTGCACCCGATATCGGCTCCAACTCGCGACCCACGTGACTTTTTGTCGGAGTTGGGTCGGAGTTGGACGCCGATATCGCGGCGTGTAAACCCACCATTACAGTGATGAGATGGATAATGTACAAGGCACCTATTTGAAAATTGTGTGGGTAATTGCAGAGTTAAAGTAATTTGACATTCTATTGATTGAATAATAAAAGAATGTCTGCTGTTTCATAATCTATAATTTTCCTTAAAATTGTACCTTGTTGAAATTGTAAGTTAATAGATCTAAATCTATTTCCACTGTTTTCTTTGATTCTGCATTGTCTGTGCTGCTGCATATGTGCTCTTGTTTACACTATACTATATTTCTAGTTTAAGGTATTTTTTGTATTTTTTTTATTATTATTATTATTATTATTATTATTATTATTATTATTATTTCATATACAACAGTAACACACAGCAAATAAGATCATGATGCTGGATTTTGTATTAAATCACTAGTTGGACACTTCCCAAGCGTCTAGGACTGCGTGATATATCAGCGAATGATGCGTGCAGAGCCCTGTAGGGTGGGGTTTTGCCTTTTGCAACTGATAGATTGTTGTTATTTTGTCAACTCCAATTGTTTTCATGTGCTGGCCAAGGTTTTTAGGCACCGCACCCAGTGTGCCGATCACCACTGGGACCACCTTCACTAAGCACCCAGTGTGCCGATCACCACTGGGACCACTTTCAATAAGCACCCAGTATGCCGATCACCACTGGGACCACCTTCACTAAGCACCCAGTGTGCCTATCACCACTGGGACCATCTTCACTAAGCACCCAGTGTGATGATCACCAGTGGGACCACCTTCACTGAGCACCCAGTGTGTCGATCACCAGTGGGACTACCATCACTGAGCGCCAAGTGTGCCGATCACCAGTGGGACCACCTTCACTGAGCACCCAGTGTGCCGATCACCAGTGGGACCATCTTCAGTAAGCACCCAGTAAGCACCCATCTTCAGTAAGCACCCAGTGTGCCGATCACCAGTGGGACCACCTTCACTAAGCACCCAGTGTGCTGATCACCAGTGGGACCACCTTCACTAAGCACCCAGTGTGCTGATCACCAGTGGGACCACCTTCACTGAGCACCCAGTGTGCCGATCACCAGTGGGACCATCTTCAGTAAGCACCCAGTAAGCACCCATCTTCAGTAAGCACCCAGTGTGCCGATCACCAGTGGGACCACCTTCACTAAGCACCCAGTGTGCTGATCACCAGTGGGACCACCTTCACTAAGCACCCAGTGTGCTGATCACCAGTGGGACCACCTTCACTGAGCACCCAGTGTGCCGATCACCAGTGGGACCATCTTCAGTAAGCACCCAGTAAGCACCCATCTTCAGTAAGCACCCAGTGTGCCGATCACCAGTGGGACCACCTTCACTAAGCACCCAGTGTGCTGATCACCAGTGGGACCACCTTCACTAAGCACCCAGTGTGCTGATCACCAGTGGGACCACCTTCACTGAGCACCCAGTGTGCCGATCACCAGTGGGACCACCTTCACTAAGCACCCAGTGTGCCGATCACCACTGGGACCACCTTCACTGAGCACCCAGTGTGTCGATCACCAGTGGGACTACCTTCACTGAGCGCCAAGTGTGCCGATCACCAGTGGGACCACCTTCACTGAGCACCCAGTGTGCCGATCACCAGTGGGACCACCTTCACTGAGCACCCAGTGTGCTGATCACCAGTGGGACCACCTTCACTAAGCACCCAGTGTGCCGATCACCACTGGGACCACCATCACTAGCTTGAGCCAGATTCTTCTTTCGATCTTTAAGTCCTCATATCGTGTACGTTTTTCCAGTTGCTTCTCCTCAATCCTGCTGTCGCCTGGTATTGCCACATCGGCGATCCACACTTCCTTTTTCCTTACAATGGTAAGATCCGGAGTATTGTGTTCCAAGACTTTATCAGTCTGAGTTCAGAAGTCCCACAGTAGTTTTGCATGTTCATTTTCAATAACCTTTTCAGGTTTATGATGCCACCAAATCTTTGAGACAGGAAGATTGTAATTGTGGCACAAGTTCCAGTGAATCATCTGAGCGGCTGTATTCTGTGCGTGATCTTCTTGCAGCAGCTCAGTATATGATCCATTGTCTCATCTGCTTCCTTGCACAGTCGACATTTGGGGTCTGTAGCTGATTTTTCAATTCTGGCTTTAATCGCATTTGTGCGGATCACTTGTTCTTTGGCTGCCAGAATTAAGCTCTGTTTCCTTTTTCAATGTTGCATTAGTAAGCCACAGCCAGGTCTTTTCCTTGTTGACTTCACCCTCGATTTTCTCTAGGAATTGTCTATGCAGAGGTTTCTTTTGCCAGTTTTCTCATCTGCTCTGTACTGCGTTTTTACAGTATTCCTTTTTTGTCTGTTGTACTTTAAGCAGTTTTATTATTATTATTATTATAATTATTATTATTATTATTAACCACTGGGATAGGATCTTGGAGATGGAAATACCCCTTTAATTGTTGGACCACTATTTCCAGATTTGATTTAAAATGAAGTTATTCTCTGAAAAGGTGAGATAAAGCTTAAACATTTACCTTTATATCCTTCAATACGTATGGAATAATTTCCTGCACTGATGCCTTCAACTATCCATGATCCAGGAGTAGGATTTTCCAAGTAAAGTACTGAGCCCCAACTCTCTGAGAAGAAGGTTGAGAAATTTGCCAAATTGCCTAAAAAAATAAAAAGTATGTAACTCTTTAAATCATAAATAATATATCGTATAATTACAGGTGTCAACAGATGAGATTCAGTTGTGCCATACGTAACTTTTTCAAAAAGGAGTTTTTGAGATGCAAGGTTTTTCAATACAATTAACAAATGTATAAATAAATGTTCTAAAATAAAGAGATAACCATTACATGAAACAAAGCCACGTGCAACAGCACATTGCAACGTTTGGTATCATATGCATGGAGCTACTCTTTATTGGATCCATGTTAAAATGGACTCTAAGCGACTTGCCTACTTTGGACACATCATACAAAGAAAGCAATCACTGGAAAAGGACATCATGGTCAGAATAACAGAAGGAACAAGGCAAGGAGGAAGACCAGTAACCCGATGGCTTTATACTATCAAGATAATGGTGGAGAAAACCCTGGGGGACCCATTTAGACTTACAAAAGAGGGAGATTTAAAAAAAAAAAAATAAAATAAGTAAGAAAAAATAGAGTTACAGAAAAATACCATTGTTCTTCTATAGATGTTCCTTAAAGGTGGGGTCACACGCGGCGATCTGGCCTGCGATGTTGGAAGCGATGCGCGGGTGCCCGCTCGCTTCCGACATCGCAGGTCAGCTGTCACACGGCACGACGTTGCCGGTGACGCGGAGGCGATGTGGGCGGAGCTGTCGCTCGCTGGGCTGGGCTCAGCCCAGCGAGTGATGGCTCAGTAATGCTGCGATATAGGCTGGATCGCGCCGCCAACAGTGTCAGACGGCGCGATCCAGCCTAATCGCTGGTCACAGGTTGACAGGTTTATGAACATGTTCATAAACCTGTCAACCTGCGACCAGCGATAATTTGCAGTTGCGTCGCGCTGTCACACTTGCAATATCGCCCGCGACTTCGCTGTGACGTCACTTTGCGGCGATGTCGCGGGCGAGATCGCCGCGTGTGACCCCACCTTTAGTCTTGCAAAACCCTGTGCAATTAAATATACATGAGGCCTAATGCAAAATCCTTTTAGTTGGTGGCTAATATACTGTTCTCTGGGTTTCATGGGTTTGTCACCATTGCAGATGTCTCCTCTTAAAGGGGACTTGTTACTCAAATTCATGCTGCCCAAACTATGGGCAGCATGAATTTTGAACCTGGCTGTAAGGCTGGTTGATGGTGATATGACTAGCTGCTTGCCAGCAAGTGCAGTGTGTTGGTCGTACTTTGCACAAGCCATCATGCCACCACATACCCTTGAGGGCTGGGGTACTGTTCACCCACCTACCGATCCTGGTGAGGTGGGAATTTGGCAGAATCCTTTTCAAGTGGTGAACAGCACGGAGCGAACAGGTTAAACACACCAGTACTGAGAATGCAAAGCAAACCACAAAACTTAAGGGGAAATAGGTAAAACCAAAGAAATAGCCAAAGCATGAACCACCTCAGAAGCACAGAAACACTAAGCTCTACCACCCAACAAAATTGAAATAATCAGCAACAAACAGAGGAATGGCAGGTTTAAATGTACCTGACCACGATGGGGCAACGCCCAATCTCCACCCCCAAATTATAAAGTATAACTTCGGCACTCAAAAAGGAGAAAATTTATAATTAACACCTTTTTGGGTGCTGAAGTTATACTTTAAATTTTGGACTTTTTTTTTTTTTTTTTACTTCTGAACACCTTGCTATTCAGTGAGCCAGACTTAATCACTCAAATTGCAATCCCCACCCCCCTAGACCACAGAGAGACTGAAGCAGGGGAGGAGAGGGGAATGGAAGGAACCTCCCACCAGCTGGTTGTCCTAGCAGGCATGGCATCCCATACCTGCTGACAACAACTAACACCTGAGGACCCAGCATCACAGGGCTCCTGAATAGCTTCTGAATATTCTCCTAGAATGCAATACTCAGACTGAGTGAGCACCCATGCAAGCTCCGCCCCTAGAGATGACACCCTGTCCATTATGGCCAGGGCGATGCTTGACCCTCCCGGGTGCTGAAGGATGCCTAGGAGCACGAGGGGCCCGATCAGGTATGGAGCTACCAGTCCTGATACTGGCTGCATGATTGCAGCCATGTACATTTTTCTTTGAAATGCTCTAATGTTTCAGGAAAGCCATAGCTTAATGTGCTGGCCGGGAACCATAGCTTAATTCTAGACTAGTCTGGTCCCACCCACATGTAAAGGTGTGGAAAAACATGTTGAGCCCCCTCCGTCTGAGGACTGTAGTTTATATAATTTGTATTGTAATGATCTTATTTACCTACTGTGTTGCCTGTGTTTCATATGTTTAAATTCCCTGGGGACCGTGTTGAGAAGTCACAGGGTTAAACCTAGCCAGCCAGGGAGAGGTAGAAGTTACCAGGCATGTTGAGGAAATTATTTCCTGTTAGCAGGCATTTATGGGGAGAAATTAAAAATCAAAGGACTTTTGAGCAATGAGTGTATGTGGCAGATCAGACTTGAAAATGGGAGTAACCGTTATCATCTATCATTAACAGTGGCAAATGTTGAGGCACCGGAAAGTAAGAAATTAGAAAGTGTGAGTCCAGTGTTGACCAGCCCTAGGGGACCTTGGAGAGAAAAAAGAATCAGTGCAGCTGAGGACACAGTTAAAAGAGTAACGGCTCTACTAGCGGCCCTAAGAAAGGATCACAACAAGTAGTTTGAGTATAATGATCCTAACGAAACCCGCTGACCAGTGTGGCCCTTTAACAGGAAGATGGAGATACTCCAATTGTCTATCCGTACATTTGCCATCACATACCAGAATACATTGCTATCTGTAACCATTGAAAAAGTGCTTTTGTATTGTAAGTAAGAAAATGTCAATCTTTTTTTCTACTACTCTCTGTTTCCAAGATTGTCAATAAAAAGCACTTTGTTTGTACGTGCTGGTTTGGTGTCAAAATCATGTTGGCACTGCACAAGGCATGGTAGAACTGAGTTTAGAGATTTCGGAAGTTGAAACTCCATCACACACATACACCCAAGACCCCCATATTTCATTAGCGTACCGGGACATGAAAGATGAGTCCCTCGCCCATGACTGCTGCCCCAAAACACGTTACACCCAGCCGGCTTTTCCCATTTGTGATCCATGTGAAAGCAAGACCTCTTCCATGTATTTACTTAGGAAGAGACCTATCAATAACCTGGGAACTGTGTCAAATTAAACTCTTCTCTCCCTACTGTCTCAGGCCAAATTCTATCACCAAATCACTTAAAAATATATACCTGGTTGCAATAGTATAGCCAGGCTGTGATTCATGCGGCCCACGATTTGAGCAAAATAAATCAAGTAACAAAATTCCCGTTAAATATCTCTTAGCAAGACTTCATTCTTTAGTACATCAAAGACTGCAATCCTATACTGACAATATATGATCTCTGTGAATAAGCAATGCAAAGGGTTAATATTCATTTTTTTGGTCAAACAAACCTGGGTGATACAGCCAGAGCAGGCCATTTTTAAGTTATAATAATTAGGATATTATTTTTAAAAAATCCTTACCTGACGGGTCATAAAGATTCACTGAGTAGTTGGAACCGGATGCTGATATGATGAGTGAAGTTAGTTCACTTGGCACAAAGACACTATATCGAGAGTATTCCACATTGTCCGAAGAAAACAGACGCGTTGTACTGTTAACTGGAATCTTCAGGAAGAAGTTGAGCATGTCAGCTATCTGGTAAAAAAAGTTGAGAGGAGTAAGAAATAAAATGTAAAGCTCCCGATTCCCAATGTAAAATCTGTGGCAGAACTCCTCGTCTACCATGTGCCATTTATAAGACATCTTCTTAAACCCTTTAAGACATATAGGTACATCATTGGTCATTTCTCTGAATTGGGTGCGAGCTCACACGCTGAGCTTGCATCAGTCCCCGCACATGTCTGATGATTTGATCAGCCTACATGTGCAGATAAGACGCCTGATAACTAGTTAGATCGCACTGTCAAACTCAGACAGTTCAATCTAACACATTCTTGTGGGGATCACGCCATTCTCACAGCCCCGTGAGGCCTTAATGGCGTGCCGTTGTGTTGTGCCGACAGCGAGGGGTCAGATGATGGCCCCTGTCTTTGTGATGACGAAGTACCTGTGAAGGCCGGCTGAGCAAAGGCATTCACAGGAGATCAACATTACTGTTGTTCAGAGGGATGCCGAAACATCCCTCTGAACACAAGAAGCGATTGGATCCTGAAGGTTTCAAGTCTCCGAGGAAAACTAATAACATCTATATATAAAGTGTACAATTTTAAAATTATTTGCCCCTTATAAAAGAAAAAAGACATACCGTATATACTCGTGTATAAGCCGACCCGTGTATAAGCCGACCCCCTACTTTTGCCCCAAAAATCTGGAAAAACCTATTGACTCGTGTATAAGCCGAAGGTGGACCCCAGCACAGGTATACAGCCCCCAGCAGTGTGGTATACAGGCCCCCCCAGTGGTATACAGGCCTCCCCAGTGGTAGTATACAGCAGCCCCAGTGGTAGTATATAGCAGCCCCAGTGGTAGTATATAGCAGCCCCAGTGGTAGTATATAGCAGCCCCAGTGGTAGTATACAACAGCCCCAGTGGTAGTATATAGCAGCCCCAGTGGTAGTATACAGCAGCCCCAGTGGTAGTATACAGTAGCCCCAGTGGTAGTATATAGCAGCCCCAGTGGTAGTATACAGCAGCCCCAGTGGTAGTATATAGCAGCCCCAGCAGCCCCAGTGGTAGTATACAGCAGCCCCAGTGGTATACAGCAGCCCCAGAGGTATATACAGCAGCCCCAGTGGTAGTATACAGCAGCCCCAGTGGTATACAGCAGGCCCCCAGGGGGTACCCAGCAGCCCCCTGGGGGTACACAGCAGCCCCCAGGGGGTACACAGCAGCCCCCAGGGGTACACAGCAGCCCCCAAATGCTGGCACTCGCCCCCCCCTTGCAAGGGCTCCCCCCCGCTTCTCTTACCATCCCGGTCTTCTGATCATCGCCGCTCCTCGGTGCTCCTCGCTGCTCCTCGCTGCTCCGTCCTCTCTGCTCCCGGCCTGCTACATCCGGGATCCCTGGCCGTCGCGCGATGACGTCATATGCATTGCGACGGCCGGAGATCCCGGATGCAGCAGCAGGACGGACGGACGGAGCAGCGAGGAGCACCGAGGAGCGGCGATGATCAGAAGACCGGGATGGTAATGTATTAGCAGCGGGGGGGGCCCTTACAAGGGGGGGCGAGTGCCAGCATTTGGGGGCTATATGCACTGCTTCCCCCTGCCGCTGATTGACAGGGGGAAGCAGTGCATATTTAATGAGCGGCCCCACGTGACGGGGCCGCTCATACAGCAGCCCCCCCCGCCTCCTCCAGCCTCCACAGCCCCCACCACAGCCACCACACCATGGGCCCCCGTATAGACCCGTGTATAAGCTGAGGGGGAGACTTTTCAGCCCAAATTTTGGGCTGAAAAACTCGGCTTATACACGAGTATATACGGTATTTGCTTTTGCCGCATTAATAAATGCCCGATATATCAAAAGATAAAATACGGTAAATTAATCTGATTGGTAAACAACGTAATGAAAAAAAAGTAAAAATGCCAAAATAGAATGCAATAACGGGTGATCAAAACATTGTATCTACCCAAAAACCGTATCATTAGATACCTCAGCACAAGACGCAAAAAATAAGCTGTCACACAACCCCAGATCCCGAAAAGTGAGAACACACGAGTCTCAGAAAATAGCGACAAAAGCGCAATTTTTATTTTTTATTATCAATTTCTGAATTTTTTTTGCCACTTAGATAAAAGTAAAAGTTTACATGTTTGGTATGATGTAGTGAATCCTGCTTAGAGCAGGGCGTTGGGACCAGATGACACAGGAGGTCCCTTTCAACTCTACCTTTCTCTACCAGTATCAGAAAAGGTCCTGGTGATACCGCAAATATGGGGAATTTTGCACTATTTTGGTTTGGCGCACCCAATGACTACCAATCTGGTCACAGCCCCAGGGTCCTGGCAATCTTTTGGCTCATCCCTAGTAACATTCACACCTCTGACTTTTATTACATGAGCTACAGGACAGCCAATCAATGGTTACATACTCTTTGTTTCCATATTTAGGCTCTGTTCAAATCCCATTTTAGGGTTACATGTTTCAGTTGGTTGAGGTCTACTGACCAGGAACCCACCGGTCTACTTGCAATTAAAACATAAAAAAATAATAATAAACATTTACTTGCTCATACTGTATAGTTTATGCCAATTATCTAAGTTACCATTATTTTCTTTTGGTACTTACTTTACTGGTCGGATAGTAAATTTGAAAGACGAGGCCATAACTACGGGAAGCGATATCGTTATAAACCTGGAAATCATATGAACTTGTATAGCCACAAGAGCCAGCAAAAATAAACACCTGAGAGGAGAAAAAGAGTAGAAATAGTTTATATGAAAACAGTGCGAAAGTAAGTCACCGGCGGTCAGTGGCGTAACTTGACGCTCTTGGGTCCAAATGGGATAGCACCAATGGGGTGCTATAGCATTAGTCTTTTTCTATACGCCAAAGGGACTTTTGGGGCCCCCTAGGTTCTAGGGCCCAGGTGCGATTGCACCTGTTGCAGTTACGCCCATGGCGGCAGTCATGATTTGGGTTCACAATGATGAGTCAAGTGGGGAAATCATGGGAGAACGTTTATGAAGTAGCAGAAAAAACTGCATCACACGAATGCGATGGGTCATATTATAAAACATGATACTGTAGGCACTTTTCTGAATTTCTTACCTTTACTTGCAAAGAATCTATCAGAGAGAATATATTGTTGACCATGGATGTGTCACCACTGTCTTTGGCTGATGCATCTGTCACCAACACAACAAATGAACCAAATGGACTAGCTTGCAGGGCTGTCTGTAAGCCCAACATTGCATATTCAGGACAATCGCCCCCATCATGGGCATAAAGGTAATATAGGGCATTGAAGAACTCTGTAGAAGAGCAGGTAACATGAAGGGGTCCAACACCTGAAGACAGAGGACATAATGTGAAATTCTTATACCTAGATTGTGGGAAAATTGATTTAACCCTATCTGGTTACTGCTACCTATTGTTAACAACAGAAAATGACCCCTTTCTTACCTCCTTATCTCATATAGTCAAAGCTTAACCCTTTAAAGCCCAGGGAATTTTTTGTTTTTTGCACAATAATTTTTTCCTCACCTACTTTCATGAGCAAGAACTTTCTTATTTTACCATTGACATAATAACGTGAAGCCTTTTTTATGGGACAAATTGTAGTTATGAATGGCACTAATCATTTATCATATAATGTACTGAAACTATGGGAAAAAATCCAAGTGTGATAAAATATGCAGCTCTGCTATTGTTTTTTATTGTTATTTTTTCAATTACAGACAAAAAAAATACTTGGCACTGTACAATACCATTTAATTATTTGTGAATATTTTATTATTCAGGCAGTGTGCAAGAAAATCGTATGATGTTTCGACCTGAATATTAGTGTCTTCTTCAGATACAAATTATTTTCTTGTATTAAGGCTAGATGCACACCACGGTTTTTGGCTGTCAGGGTGTATCCTGTTTATGGCCGGATCACCCGGACAGAACCTGACAGGACAGAATGTGCTGAAAGTGTGGCTAACAATAGTCCCGGATCCTGTTTTAAGCAGGATTCTATTGCTGCATCTCTCCATGGTGCAGAAGTTACTGCATGTGTCTTAAATACTGCTGTCCATGGTGCTGAAGTTACTGCCTGTGTCTGAAATACTGCTTTCCATGGTGCTGAAGGAGCATAGCCGGATTTCTGAGCATGCTCTGTGCTAAAAATCTTATCCGGGAAACTATGCTGCTTTTTCCGCATCCAGCGCCCATAGACTCCCATGTTATGGGCGCCGGATCGCTCTGGATTAGTTTCTGTCCCGTTTTGTCCGATTTTGCACTAGAGCCCAAAAATGCTGCAGGCTCCAGTTTTGGGGAATGGTAAAAAACAGGACAGAAACGAATCCTGTGTTGAATACAGAAATCCGTATGGCCATATGTGACCAATAGGGATTCATGGGAGGCAAAACCAAATCCTGTTCTGTCCTGCTAAAACAGGACAGAACAGGATCCCGAAAACCATGGTATGAAGCCAGCCTTAGGACATTTGTCTCTTAACAAAAATGAATCATCATAAGAAATTTGATAACGTATCTGGTGAAGACCCTAATGTTGGTTCGAAACCTTAGACAATTTTATTGCACACTGCCTGATTAATAAAATATTCACTAATAAATCAATGATATTCTGGAGTGCCAAGTTATTTTTTCAGTGATTATTGCCGGGTTGGAATCCTTACTTGTGCACCCACCTTTTTATATATAATTTCAGAATATAGTGAAAGTCTCAGTTTCCTATGAAGCTCAGCCTATGGGTAAATAAATAGGCATCAATGCTGAAATATTGATCATTTAATAAACACAGAATGGTCAGATTTTGGCAAGACAAAAGTGTTGTCGCCTGGTCATATAATGCACCCAATCCTAGTTTACATCGTCACTTGTGCTCCGTAAATGATCAGTATATTAGTTGGTATGTATAAAAAGAAACCCAGTACCTCAGATCTTCACTTGAACTGCAACTTGAGCTCTGACAACATGCCAAAAATCCACCCTGCGACCATTGCCTTGATTATCAAGAGGCTGAAGACCAGATCCACTGCAGAGGTGGCTGGCACCTTTAATGTGTCTCAGAGTCAAGTACAAAGAATTAAAAAAAGATTTGAAGAGACTTAAAATGTGTTTGGCAAGCCCAGGTCCGGAAGACCCTGCAAGACAACTGCTCAGGAGGAACGTTTGTTGGTTAAAAAATCCAAAGCAAGCCCATCTTCCACTGCAGCAGAGCTCCAACAGGCCTGGTCACCTCAAGTCCCTGTGCAACTAGAACAGTTTGTAGGATTCTGTCTGGAAATGGCTTCAGTGCCCAGAAACCAGCACTAAACAAAATGCAAATAAAAAACCTTGTGGCATTTGCAAAGTCCCACAGCCTGCTAAACAGATGGATGCTGGAAAAGTGACAGAAGGTGAATTTCTCTGATGAATCTTCAGTAGAATTACGCCGCAGCCGCCGCAAATACTGCAGGAGACCTACCGGAGCCCGTATGGATCCAAATTTGGTGGTGAAAAGATCATGGTCTGGGTTTACATTCAGTATGGGGGTGTGCGAAATATTTGCAAGGTGGAAGGCAATATCAATAGCCTAAAATATCAAGAAGTATTAGCTACTTATTACATTCCAAATCATAAAGGGGTCAAATTCTGCAGCAGGATGGTGCTCCATCTCATACATTTATCTCTACAACAAAGTTCCTCCAGGCAAAAAAGATCAAGGTGCTCAAGGACTGGCCAGCCCAGTCACCAGACATGAACATCATTGAGCCTGTTTGGGGTAGGATGAAAGAGGAAGCTTGGAAGACAAAACCAAAGAATCTAGATGAACTCCAGGAGGCATGTCAGACTGCATTCTTTGCTATTCCTGATGATTTCATTAACAAATTGCATGAATCATTGTTGAACTGCATGGATGCAGTCCTTCAAGCTCATGGAATTCACACAAAATATTAAATATGACTCTAATAGCACCACAACTTCATTCACGAATGTTATGCAACATATATTTGTATTTTAATTTAATTAATTGTTTGTAATTCACATTACTTTCTGTGGGCGACAAAATTTTTGTCTTGCTAAAATCTGACCATTCTGTGTTCATTAAATGATCAATATTTCAGCATTGATGCCAATTTATTTTCTTAACCTAAATCACATTTGGGAGGATTTCAGCTTTCAAAAGAGTAATTTATACAACCAATGGATGAATTTAACGTCAGGTTATAAGTTTTTTTTACATAACATGGATAAGCGACATAACTTTTGTCAGGGACTATATATATGCTGGACTTATCTAAAATGGCATTCAGAGCTCTTAAGTATGAACATGAAGAGACATGTCTCTTCATGTCCCATCTACCGAGGAATATGTCTCTACATGCCTCTGACATCTCTCCATCTTGTCCTGAATGGTGTCTAAGTTGAATATGTCTAGAGCATGTAAGGACATGTCCCTTCATGGCCCCATCTGGTCAATATATGATAAGGGCCTAGAGCTATACGCCCTGTCTAGAGTTTTTGGGGACTTTCCATGTCCCTCAATAACCTCATCCACTCTGCCAGTTCTTGGAAGTATCATAAAGAACCAATCAATGTGGAATAAACAACTGGGTGTAACCAATTGCTTTGTAGTAAACAAGTAGTGTAACCAATGATTTTAAAGTTGTATTGATACATGTATTGTCAATTGCCTATATAATAAACCTGTGGGTACTGCCTCTCAGGAATCCCTGACTTTGAACCTGAGATCTGTGTCTGTCATATTCCTCCGTCCACTAACCAGATAAGAATCAGGCGTTTTGCCGTGACAATAGACATGTCCTTGGTCATGGAGGAGTTAATTAATTGTGTATTTTGTTAGACCATACTTTTCTGGATGCAGTGATAATAAATGTGTTTTTTTTTCAATTACTTGTTTATTTTTAATGGAAGAAACCGATCGCTGAATAAAATGTTTGGTATTTTGTACGTTTTATTTTACCTCTCTTAGGTATCTTGAATTGTTTAAGTAACTTACTGCAATTAGTAAGTTTTGCAGTACATAGTAAAAATCATGGACTCATATAAGCTCCGGGCTGATCTTCAAAATGTAGCCACCCCGGATGTAACACTTCAAATGTGTATGATTGCTCTGTTTGCTGTGCTTAGAGGCAGATGTTGGCTGTATAACACAGCCTGCATCTGTTAGGTATAGTGTAGACTCGCCTGCTGAGCCTATATCATACACAGGGACCTGAAATAGGATTTACCAGTATGTCGAATGTTAGGAAGGAGTTAAACAATACTTCATATTTAAAATATTTTCACTCTTTGGAATTGGTAACCCTTACAGGTGAGCAAGAAGATTTACAGGACCTTGATTCAACGGCCACGTTAGTAGTCCACCTAAGCCCTGAAATTACCTGTGACATCCCCTTGCCTGTTTTGACTGAGTAGGCTGCCACAACAGTATGGATTTGTCTTAATGCACCATAATGATGACATAGGACTTACTAATTAGAAGGGGAACTGGGTATACCGCAAATAATGGGAATTTCACAGTATCTTGGTTCAGTGCACCCAATGACTACCAAAGTGGCCACTGCCCCAAGGTCTTGCAAATCTCTTGGCTCAACTCTACTAAACTCCACACCTCTGACTTTTATTATTTGAGCTTCAGGACAGCCAATCAATAGTTACATACTCTCTGATTCCATATTTAGGCTCTGTTCAAATCCCATTTTAGGGTTACATGTGATACATATGCAGAAGAAATCTCATGATGCCCAAGCAAGCATCCAGTGTAAAACAAAGAACTATAGGCTTTACTTACCTAAACATTCAATAAAATGATAATATTGCCTGACTATCAGAAGAGAAAATAAATTGGCATTTGTTGGATTTACAGGGATACGGGAAATTATCTCCCGAAACACATGTAAGGATTAGCAAACGTGGTGTGAACTGGGTCATAAGTTATGTTCACTTTAATGGAACAAAGAGCACAACATAGATTATAAGGTATTAAGGATACCAGTGACTTACTTGGATCATTAAATTCCATCAGTGTGTATTGTCGGGTCACATTAGCAGATGATGCTGCAAGACGAGTGGCAAGATACCTGGCAATGTCTTGAAACTGATATAGATAGGAAGACATTGAACCAGTCGTGTCCATAGCCAACGTAAACGATGGGAAAACTAGAAATACAAAGTTATTAATATTAGCTGAAGGCAATGCAAGAGATATGCTCTAGCAATGAGATATTTAATATCTAAATAATATCCTTATCAATGATAAAGAATAAAAACATTAACACTGTGCAAAACCCTTAAACGTTTGGGTCTTAGCTTCTAAATTCAGAATGTTGGAACTACTTTTGATGGCATTTCCTTATCTTTGGTGGGATAGTAATGCTCATGGTAGGGGCCCATAGACCATTCTAGTTGGTGGGAATCCCTGATTTGTGACCACAAGTGATGAGCAAGCTCTACCATGGTGGGTGCTGCTCGGTACTCGTAATGAGCAGTTGGATACTCGGATGGGTGCGACTTTAGTATAGAGTATAATGGAAGTCAAAGGGAACTGTTTCAATATATTTTACTTATCTTATCTAAATATGTTTCCTATTCTATACCTGTTTCTCCATCATTGCAAGATATATCAGGACCACTGCTGGGGCCAACAACATAATAATAACCTGAAAAGAAAGAGAAACACTCAATGGAATATGCAGAAGATAACAGTGGGTCATCCATATTTATACATCAAGATTTTAAATTGTACACAATGAAATGCAGTTTCCTTGGTTAGACTAAGTTCACATGTCCAGGAATTAGAGGGGGTCCAGCACCAATCGGTTGTGCAAATACAACCTTTTTGTCCATTTTGCATAATGTTTTTTTTTTCAGGATGTGTTTTTAACATTGGAATTTATGGAAAACAGATCCGTTAACTGATCACTATTTATCTTCCATTAGAAACTGATTCTGTAAGCACAAAATGGATTCTTTACAAATGAAAGAAAAAGATATGGCTAAAGAGCAATCAGCAACATCACTGGAATCAGAGTCTCTGTCTGTACAGTCTGCTGCTCTCAGATGGGATAGCAAAAAACTGGTGACAGAGTCTCTCTAATGCTTGTCTATTTCTATCAAACAATGACAGCTGAATGAACAATGATCAGTAGTTTATATTGTGGAGCACTTAGTGCAATTAAAAAAGTAATCAAATAGATAGACGGATGGAAAAATAATTTATCTGACTACCTATCTATCTACAAAAAATGACAAAAGTTGCAGCACTCCTCATAATATGTCAAATTCAAGCCTTTATTCTGCCCATGGGTACAGGATGGCGACGTTTCACCCACACTGGGTTTTTGTCCAGCTGGATAGAAACTGTATGTGGTTGAAACTTCGCCATCCTGTACCCGTGGCCAGAATAAAGGCTTGAATTTGACATATTATGAGGAGTGCTGCAACTATTTTCATTTTTTTTCATATGTATAGAAATCATGGAAAACTGCTTTGTTGATTTGCACCCCATTTTGAATAGCTGTGCGGCTCTATCTATTTATCTATCTATCTATCTATCTATCTATCTATCTATCTATCTATCTATCTATCTATCTATCTATCTATCTTCTATCTAACAATCTATCTAACCATATATCTATTTATCCATTTATGACGGCCGTCACACACTATGATTTTGTGTGGGAACTCAAGAACGATGTCAGTGGTGCGCGTTCAGGACGCAGCAACGATATTAGTGCAGGGATCGTTGGCACAACCAGCGATTGATGATTGTCAATGATGTGAATAGCAGAAATCGGTCAGGAGATCAGTTATCGTCGTGTCACACAGAACAATGCAGCAGATTGGATGATCGAACTCGTGTGATATGGGGTCCGGTTCCCATATCTGTGATTAACGATCTGACCACTTATCAGTAGTCACATCATGCTGTCACACGCAACGATGTCGTAGGAGCGATGCCAAATCAGGCACATTTCAGCGATTTCTTTACATATATCGTAGCGTGTGACGGCCGCCTATCATTCACCTATCTATTCATCTATCTGTTTATCTTTCTATCTGTCTAATAATGAAAAAAAATTGGCTGCAACGAAGGTAAACTACAGGTTTCTATGAGGCCCCATTTCTAGGCAGCGCTTGCTGTTAACGCCGTCCGGTATTAGCGCTGCCTGGAAACGTGGGTCCAAAACCAAGTCTGACCCCAGCCTAAGCCTGAAGAGCACAGCCGCTGTCATGCACAGCCCTTGTACACTAAGGCTGGGTTCACACTGCGGCAGCGTCCGGTCCGGGGCTGTCAGGGGTGACAGCCTGGACCGGAGTTTTTCTGCATAGAATATCATCGGGCTGCACGGAGCTGGATCGCGGCGGGTGTTAATTATCTGCTATCCGGCTGCTGTGTCGCCGGATGAATCCTGCAGAAGTGGGGATTTGTCTGCCGACTCCAAAAACGTTGCATGCACCGTTTTTGGAGTCGGCAGACAAATCCCCACTTCTGCAGGATTCATCCGGCGACACAGCAGCCGGATAGCAGATAATTACCACCCGCCGCGATCCAGCTCCGTGCAGCCCGATACTATCCTATGCAGAAAAACTCCGGTCCAGGCTGTCACTCCTGACAGCCCCGGACCGGACGCCGCCGCAGTGTGAAGCCAGCCTTAGTGGCATTATTAGGCTGACTTTTATCAAAAATAACTCTTTTTAAATTAGCACTATAAGCACTTAAAAGTAATTACCATAAACATAGGAACCAGAGCACTTTAAAATTTGAGACCAGGACTCCAATATATAACAGCGATGAGTGGCAGGTGTGGCAAGGACGCAGGGCTCTGTGTGCGAGGTGCACATGCGCAGGAGTAGCAATATGGCGCCAACCCATCCGAAGCGCCCTTGACAACAGTAACCACAAACACAGTCCCGCACATGTGCACAATGCAACACCATAGCGTTGAGTCTCTCACGGGGCACAGTAATACTAACTAATTAATTAATGAACATAATGAACATGTGTGCAAGAAGCCCCCAATCATCATTCTAATGTAACTGTTATGTAAGTATATGGTTATATTGGAATAATAATAAGTGTAGCAATAAGAGCAGGGGTTTAGAGTACATGCACAGGTGTAAACACATATGTATAATGTGTGTTATAATGTGTTTGCTATTGATTAATTGATTATTTATATGGAAATGATGAGGTATAAATAAGCCCAGTGGTGCTAGTGACCAATTGCTAGAAGAAAGCCAACTGAGGCTGAATTGTTGCGTATACCACCTGAAGGCCCATTAAAGGCTTCTGTTACCTCTACTAAGGAAATAATCTATCTATCTATCTATCTATCTATCTAATCTATCTAGCTCTATCTATCTATCTATCTATCTATCTATCTATCTATCTATCTATCTATCTAGCTCTATCTATCTATCTAATCTATCTAGCTCTATCTATCTATCTATCTCTCTATCTATCATCTCTGTATGTGGACCTGTAGTACCGTATCTTGCATTTTATCTGCATTGTGTATATGCCAACTTGTTTTTGCATTTATAGTTGTCATTGCCCTGGTCTATGAATTTTGTTATTATCTATATACAATTAATTAATCATTCTGAATTTCCATTATTAAAATGTTCCAGCTTCTCTACAAAGCATCATATTTAGTTATTTGGGTAGACTTATTGACCTTCTTCATTAGGATTTCGATTTACCTTTAGAACAATTTATACATTCTATATTAATCTCTATTCATTTATATCTATTTAACTATCTACCTTTGTATAAAATAGTTTGTGTAAAATAAAAAGACCAAGCCAATTTTGTATTTAGCGCAACATGGCTGTCACATAAAGGTTAAAACCTCAGAGGAGGGGGTAACCTTGACCTATCAGATCTTATCAGTTTGGCGATTTTAGCATACTTACTACTGGTGGTAATTGGATATGATGTATATGGTGGATCTGATCGATCTGGTGGATCTGATGGATCTGATGGGTATGTTGTGTATCTGTCGTCTTCGGTTGTGGATGGCCATGGTGTCCATTGTGATGCACATCTGGATATTATCAGAAGTAGACCTACAGTGTAATACATCATGATCACAGTCAGCCAGCGATAGCTGTCGAGTGTTACAGAAGTGGTGATATTTATACATTTGGCTGCACCTAGTGATCCGCTCAGAACCTGCAAAACCACATAATTACCTGGTTTCAAAAGGAAGCACTTCTAAGAAAATCTGCTATGTACTATACATGGTATGTCTTCTATTAGTGCAAACAATATGAAGGAATTTCACATTTGTTTGTCCACTCTACTGACATAACCACAGTAGAGAAATGAAACCTACTTTCTTTCCTTTACTATCTATAATCTCAATATTGATGACTCAACTAGTAAAATTTGCCCAAAGGATATGATTTCTAATAGGACTGTATGCTTGAGATCAGTAACAATCATACAGCTAATAAAAAACAGTGTTATGCAATTGTTGTCATTTGGAAAAATAATAATCGACCACCACAGAGAGTAAAAATTATATTTTAACGCAGTCCAGAATTAAGTACAATTTATAATGTTTAAAGTGTAACCGGCGGTTCAATTTTTATTTATTAACCCCTTAAGGACCGAGTCATTTTGCAGCTTAATGACCAGACCATTTTTTGTAATTCTGACCACTCTCTCTTTATGAGGTAATATCTCTGGAACGCTTCAACGGATCCTAGTGATTCTGAGATTGTTTTTTTCGTGACATATTGGGCTTCATGTTAGTATTAAATTTAGGTCGATAATTTTTGCGTTTATTTGTGAAAAAATAAAAAATTTGGCAAAAATTTTGAAAATTTAGCAATTTTCAAATTTTTAATTTTTATTCTGCTAAACCAGAGAGTTATGTGCCACAAAATAGTTAATAAATAACATGTCCCACATGTCTACTTCACATCAGCACAATTTTGGAAGAAAAAAAAAAATTTGATAGGACGTTATAAGGGTTCAAAGTTCATGAGCAATTTTTCATTTTTCCAGCAAAATTTACAAAACCATTTTTTTAGTGACCACATCACATTTGAAGTGCCTTTGAGGGGTGTACATGACAGAAAACACCCAAAAGTGACACCATTCCAAAAACTGCACCCCTCAAGCTACTCAAAACTATATTGAAGAAGATTATTAACCCTTCAGGTGCTTCACAGGAACTAAAATAAAGTTGAAGGAAAAAATGGACATTTTAATTTTTGTAACAAAAATGTTCTTTTAGCCTCAATTTTTTCATTTTCACATGGGCAACAGCATAAAATGCATCCTAAAATTTGTTGGGCAATTTCTCCTGAGTACACCGATGCCTCATATGTGGTCATAAACCACTGTTTGGGCGCACGGCAGGGCTCAGAAGGGAGGGAGCGCAATTTGAATTTTAGAGCCAATTTTCCGTTCAAAAAGTGAAATGGCGCTCCTTCACTTCTGAGCCCTGCCGTGCTCCCAAACAGTGGTTTATGACCACAAATAAGGTATCGGTGTACTCAGGAGAAATTGCCCAACAAATTTTGGGATGTATTTTATCCCTTTGCCCATGTGAAACTGAAAAAATGTAGGCAAAAAGAATTTTTTTGTGAAAAAAAAGTGTTTTTTTTCATTTTTATGAATGAATTTGTGAAGCATCTGTTGGTTCAAAGTGCTCACTATGCATCTAGATACCTTCCTTAGGGGGTCTAGTTTCCAAAATGGGGTCATTTGTGGGGGAGCTCCAATGTGGAGACACACGGGGGCCCTCCATACGCGACATGGTGTCCGCTAACAATTTGAATGGAAAATGAGCTCAAATTGTTAGCGGACACCATGTCGCGTTTGGAGGGTCCCTGTGTATCTCCACATTGGAGCTCCCCCACAAGTGACCCCATTTTGGAAACTAGACCCCCGAAGGAACGTATCTAGATGCATAGTGAGCACTTTGAACCCCCCATATGCTTCAGAAATTCATCCGTAAAAATGAAAAAGCACTTTTTTTTCCACTAAAAAATTATTTTTTCATTATTACGGATCAATTTGTGAAGCATCTGGGGGTTCAAAGTGCTCACTATGTACCTAGATATGTTCCTTTGGGGGTCTAGTTTCCAAAATAGGGTCACTTGTGGTGGAGCTCCAATGTGGAGACACACAGGGACCCTCCAAACGCGACATGTGTGTCCTCTAACAATTTGAGCTCATTTTCCATTCAAATTGTTAGCGGACACCATGTCGCGTTTGGAGGGTCCCCGTGTGTCTCCACATTGGAGCTCCCCCACAAGTGACCCCATTTTGGAAACTACACCCCAAAGGAACATATCTAGATGCATAGTGAGCACTTTCTACCCCCAGGTGCTTCACAAATTGATCTGTAAAAATGAAAGAAGAAAATTTGTGTGGAAAAAAAAAGTGCTTTTTCATTTTTATTGATGAATTTGTGAAGCATCTGGGGGTTCAAAGTGCTCACTATGCATCTAGATATGTTCCTTAGGGGGTCTAGTTTCCGAAATGGGGTCACTTGTGGCGGAGCTCCAATGTGGAGACACACCGGGAACCTCCAAACGCGACATGGTGTCCGCTAATAATTTGAATGGAAAATTAGCTCAATTTATTAGCGGACACCATGTCGCATTTGGAGGGTCCCCGTGTGTCTCCACATTGGAGCTCCCTCACAAGTGACCCCATTTTGGAAACTAGACCCCCAAAGGAATGTATCTTTATGCATAGTGAGCACTTTGAACCCCCAGGTGCTTCAGAAATTCATCCGTAAAAATGAAAAAGCACTTTTTTTTCCACAAATAATTTCTTTTTTCATTATTACGGATCAATTTGTGAAGCATCTGGGGTTCAAAGTGCTCACTATGCATCTAGATATAATCCTTTGGGGGTCTAGTTTCCAAAATGGGGTCACTTGTGGGGGAGCTCCAATGTGGAGACACACAGGGGCTCTCCATACGCAACATGGTGTCCACTAACAATTGGAATTGTTAGCGGACACCTTGTAGGATATGAAGAGCCCCTGTGTGCCTAAACATTGGAGCTCCCCCACAAGTGACCCCATTTTGGAAACTAGACCACCCAAGGAACATATCTAGATGCATAGTGAGCACTTTGAACCCCCAGGTGCTTCACAAATTGATCCGTAAAAATGAAAAAAGAAACTTTTTGTGGAAAAAAACGTGCTTTTTCATTTTTATGGATGAATTTCTGAAGCATCTGGGGGTTCAAAGTGATCACTATGCATCTAGATACGTTCCTTCGGGGGTCTAGTTTCCAAAATGGGGTCACTTGTGGGGGAGCTCCAATGTTCAGGCACACAGGGAGGGGCTCTCCATACCCGACATGGTTTCCGCTAACAATTGGAGCTAATTTTCTATTGAAATTGTTAGCGGACACCATGTCGCATATGGAGAACCCGTGTGCCACCAGCACAAGGGCAACTGGTAGAGTT
Organism: Allobates femoralis; assembly: GCA_033576535.1. Taxonomy (NCBI): domain Eukaryota; kingdom Metazoa; phylum Chordata; class Amphibia; order Anura; family Aromobatidae; genus Allobates; species Allobates femoralis. Next base: position 213,622,074 of record JARQOC010000011.1, on the reverse strand, counting down.
GGGGTACAGCACCAGAAAATGCCGCCTCTAATGAATGCGCTATTTTCTTGGGTGGCTGTGGGTCGAAATTTGCAGCGTGGGGGACCCACAACATTTGAGTCTCTCCACGCTGAGGATTCCAGTCAGCCAGCTACCAAGTTGTACATGGCTGGCTACAAATACAGCGAAGGCTTTTTTTTATTTCTAGAACTAATTCTAGAAAAAAAAAATGACGTAGGGCTCCGCCATATTTTTGGTCCAGCCAGGTACAACTTGGCAGCTACAGACTGCCAGCAACCCCCAGCTGCCTCGTTGTACCTGGCTGCAACCAAAAATACAGCGAAGCCCATTTTTTTTTATTTCTAGAACTAATTCTAGAAAAAAAAATGACGTAGGGCTCCGCCATATTTTTGGCCCAGCCAGGTACAACTAGACAGCTGGGGGCTGGAATCCTCAGCATGGAAAGGCCCAAGCGTTCTGGGCCCCCCATGCTGCGAATTGCAGCCCGCAGCCGCCCCAGAAAATGGCGCATTCATTGAAGCGCCATTTTCTGGCGCTGTACCCATGCTCTTCCAGTTGCCCTGGTGCCGGTGGCAAACTGGGTAATAAAGGGGTTAATGCCAGCTTTTTATTGGCAGCTGGCACTAAGCCCGAGATTCATAATATTGGGCCAATGTTAGACCCGCCATTAGGAATCTCTGGTAAGTAGTCAATAAATACACACAGAGAAAAATATTTTTATTAGAAAAAAAACACAAACAAATTTCGGACTCCATCTTTATTATAAAAAGATCCGACGTAGTCCACAACGAAGGTCCCACGACGCTCGATCACCTCCGACGTAGTCCACAACGAAGGTCCCACGATCACCATGCAGGGGGATCAGGGATCCCCATGCAGTGGAATGGGGGATCAGGGATCCCCATGCAGGGGGATCCCTGATCCCCATCCCCCTGCATGGGGATCAGGGATCCCCATGCAGGGGGATGGGGGATCAGGGATCCCCATGCAAGAGGATGGGGGATCAGGGATCCCCATGCAGGGGGATGGGGGATCAGGGATCCCCATGCAGGGGGATCAGGGATCCCCATGCAGGGGGATGGGGGATCAGGGATCCCCATGCAGGGGGATCAGGGATCCCCATGCAGGGGGATGGGGGATCAGGGATCCCCATGCAGGGGGATCAGGGATCCCCATGCAGGGGGATGGGGGATCAGGGATCCCCATGCAGGGGGATCAGGGATCCCCATGCAGTGGAATGGGGGATCAGGGATCCCCATGCAGGGGGATGGGGGATCAGGGATCCCCATGCAAGGGGATGGGGGATCAGGGATCCCCATGCAGGGGGATGGGGGATCAGGGATCCCCATGCAGGGGGATCAGGGATCCCCATGCAGGGGGATGGGGGATCAGGGATCCCCATGCAGGGGGATCAGGGATCCCCATGCAGGGGGATGGGGGATCAGGGATCCCCATGCAGGGGGATCAGGGATCCCCATGCAGGGGGATGGGGGATCAGGGATCCCCATGCAGGGGGATCAGGGATCCCCATGCAGGGGGATGGGGGATCAGGGATCCCCATGCAGGGGGATCAGGGATCAGGGATCCCCATGCAGGGGGATGGGGGAGGTCTTACCAGACGTCGGGTGAGAGCGGCGGTCGCAGGCAGGAGGACGGAAGCGGGAGGCGGCGGCGGCAGGAGGACGCAAGCGGGAGGCGGCGGCGGCAGGAGGCGGTGAGTACCGGTCACCGGCGGGGGGGCCCAGAAACAGCGGGGGACAGGGGGATGAGCCGGGGGGGGGGCAGACACAGCTGGGGGACAGGGGGATGAGCGGGGGGGCAGACACGGCAGGGGACAGGGGGATGAGCGGGAGGGCAGACACAGTGGGGGACAGGGGGATGAGGGGGGGAAGTGATGCACATAATAGGGCACAAGCAGGGGATGATTGCAGGAGCCGGGCACAGCTGACAGCCCGGCTCCTGCAGAGATCATGCAGGGAAGTGCTGACATTCAGCACTTTCCTGCGCGATTTTGATGTGATCGGTCGGTCAGATTGACTGACCGATCACATCGCTCTGAGTGTGGGGACCTCTAACAGGGGTCCCCACACCTCTGCCCCTGACCCTTGGCTGTCACTGACAGCTTTTAGATTTGAGCTGTCACTGTTCGTTTAGGAGCAGTGACAGTTCAAAGCCATGACGAGTATACTCGTCATGATGCGGGAACTGACATCTTTTCATGACGAGTATACTCGTCATTGGTCGTAAAGAGGATAATAATGTAGAGCAAGTGATTATAATAAAATTTCAGATATACTTCATTAGAAAATTCTGGTTGGAAACCATTCATAAACCTTCCACAAGGTGTCCCCACTGTACTGTGTGTGAAGCAGACATATGTTTATTATCAGTCACATCTGTCTTCACAGTGAATACGGGGCATGTAACCATATAAAGAAAAGGGGGCATGGCCTATACTCCTGACTGCAGCTGGTGAGGTGACAATGGAATAGATTAGCTCAGCCAACAGCACAGTTGCTAAGCAATGTCAGAATGTCGTGAAAACTTCTCTTTCGTTGGCACAAGCATCTGATCTGTTTTTGATCTGTCATCTGGCTCCACACGGCTCAGTCAGGATCTCTGTTATCCCCTTCTCTGCTGTCACATTGCACAGCTCACCATCAGCCTGCTCTCAGAAGCTGTGGAAATACGCACACAGTGCACTGCTTCCTATCAGCTGCTGTCCATGCCCACATAGACATAAAATGCATGTTTTAAAAATAGCACAGAAAAATGTGAGAAAATAAGTCACATAGCACAAAAAAGCATTATCTTAGCTGCTATGTGACCCATCATTAACAACCAGTGCGGTATTGTTTTTTTTTTTTCATTGAAATGACATTTACAGTTTAATACCAATCTAACGATTCCAAATTATAATGCCATACACTTCCCAAATCTTGTTAAAACTAATTGTAATAAATAAGGTGCTCAAAAAATTCACAAACTGACTTCATATCACGAGCATATACAGAATAAATGCCATACAGCACGTGTAGCACCATCATATAGAGTACAAACAATCTCACCTGTGTCACCGATGATGTCCATTCAGTAAATTGATTGCTGGTAAAAAAAGATGTAAGCCCTGTGCACACAATGCGTTTTTATCACATTTTTCGACACTTTTTTAGTGCAGTTTTGTCACAAAACTGCAAGCAAATCCTTATGCCGGTAAAGTCAGTGAGTATTCTGAAGTCTTATGCACATATTGATTTTTTCCGTTGCAGATTTGGTGTGGAAATATATCTGCGGCATGTCCATTCTTGCAGTGTTTTGCAGCATTTTTCCTCCTCAAATGCATGAAAAACACAAGAAAAAAATGTATCAAAAATGCATTGTGTTTTCTGCCAGGAGATGCAGATTTAGTGCAGACATTTCTGCAACCAAATACTCAACGTGCACAAAAAGCCTTATACTACTTGTTCAGCATCTAGTTCAGTATAATGGGGTACCTTGACCAAGAGCGAACTTCCTTCCCTAGCACACAATTATTGACATACTGGACAACCCTTAATATCAGGTTCCTGTGACATGACATCATGACATTGCATCTAGATGCACATCTTTATGTTATAAGAGATCAAGTGATTAGGCTTCATGGTAAATCATGCTGTTGGGGCGAATCATCGCAAGTAGAGCCCAAGAGGTTGGCAATCGAGTGCTGTCCCATATCAGCTGCTATAGCGTACCACAGTGGATGATGGATCTGGGTAGTCAAGATCATCTTGCTCAATTAATTGTTAGAAATGTATTAGTTCCTGTTATGGGGAAGAGACATTTTGGGCTCTTGGGCTTCTGGGTTTGCCTGTGGTTAAACCTTTGCCAATCCTCTTAGACAATCTGAAGATGGTCTTGGTCCAGTGGTCAGTAATAAAAAATAGCAAAATTGTTTAGAAGATTGACATGGGACAACATTTAAGTAGGGAATTTGACAACACATGAGATTCAAAAGTGAGTCATGGGACTTCAAACCGGATGGGATACACCCAGTGTACTGCAGGAATGAAGTACTGTCATAGATGGACCATTATTTTTAATCTTTATGGTACCTTAACAAGCCGCTACAGAAGGTTAGAAACAACCGGGTGTTGGAGACAATTGTATCTTGCACCGTCAAAACACCGCGAGGTAGCGGCGTGTAAATCAGGTTGTTGCCACCGGTCACTGTCGACACCTGTTTTTCAGCAGTGCTCAAAAACAGGTTGGTTTCAACCCGATGGCAGCGGCGTGTAATCGAGGAACAGGAAGGTTTTTGCGACACCTAGTGAACTCCCTGGGGCGTGACACAGCCTCCGGGATACCGCGCCCCATCAGCGATCATTGGTGGAAGCTCCTGCCTTACGATTGGTTGTCCCTGCATAGGGCGGCATATTTAAGGAGCTGACCAGTCACACTACACAATTGCAATAACATCATGTATTAGCCAGCCTTCCTGCGCTGGCTGGCCAATCATGATGCTATTGCATTGTCCAATCACCGTACGAGCATCTCGTAATCCACAACTCTGGCACGCCTATGTGTTGTCCCTGCTGCCCCAGGTCCTCCCATATTACCTTCTGTAGCGGCGTGTAAATGAGGGAAGGTGCTCCACAGAAGGTAACCTGCGGCACCCGGCGGTGCTTCCAGGGATAGATTAAACCTTCTGTAGAGCACCTTGTAGCGGCGTGTAAAGGCGGTATCGGGTACTGTTAGCAAACGTTGGAACGTGCTCGTGCACGTAAGACACCCGGTTGTTTCTAACCTTCTGTAGCGGCGTGTAAAGGTACCATTACAGATTCCATAATAACAGGGTCTGTACCACGGGACTGGCACACCAAGGATATAAAGAGAATGACACTTGCAGTCTTTGTGCTAGTGGTGCTTTTTTATTGCTCAAGGTGAAAGTCTTGTAACAAACAATAGTAGTAGAACGTTTCCAGCCCTGTTGGGCTTTCTTCCGTACAGACAATACCTTATATTGCATGTAATTCAAACAAAAAGAAAGGATCTGTCAGCATTCATTTCTGCATAACAATATTTACACTAGTCTTTTTCTGCTATGTGACCACTGAAAAATATAGTGTGATACTGAAAAATTAATATAAGGGTAGTTATTTACAACGGTTTCACAAGGAACCCATCACCGTGTGCAACCAAATTCATATAATCTTTAGTTGCTGATTAGAATTCTCCCATAGAGTATTATATCTGATAGAGATTAATATTAAGGAGAAGTAATAACAATGCGCAGGGGCGGACTGGCCCTGGGCTGGTGGTATTGCCCACAACTAGGGCTGCCCCCCTTAGAAATGGGCTGGCCATCGGCGCTTTGCGTCTGGCGCGGCGATGCAGCAGCAGGTGGCGGCGGGGAGATAGTAAGTGAGCCGCAGCACGGAAATCCTGCTGGCACCCCTCCCCCAAACCATCCCCCCAGTCATCAAAAATCTCTGCTAGCACCCCCCCAACCCCCCCCTCCCGGTCATCAAAAATTTCTGCTAACACCCCCCAAACTCCCCCCCCCCGGTCCTCAGAGCAGGAATTGTTTACCTGTATGAATTGACAAAATTTCATGTGGCTCACGGGTTCTGCAAACTATAGGGAGCATAAGTGGTGTATTAATTAGTGCTCTCTGTGCATAAAGAGTGTCTAAATGACTCATATGGAGGATCCACAGGATGCACTTACCAAGGGCTTAAGTATCAATGTGCTGTGGAGGCGAAGGTAAAATCCCATTAATAAGCAATAATGGCCCTAATGGCAGGTACAGGGTGAAGTGCGCACTTACTTTGTCCATGTGGGGGACTTGCAAAGGTGGTGAGCGCTGTATGCTGTGACCGCCGTTCGGTTTATCGAGACCGGAAGTGCGGGAGCTTCCGCCTTCCGGTCTGTGGAACGCATTGCGGCTGTGAACTGCAAGCGCCGTGCATGCGCGGTACGGAGAGAGTCTCGCGCATGCGCAGAAGAAGCCAGTGCGCAGAATCATGTTAGAAGGAAACAAGACAGATCAGGGAAAGATTCCTGTCATTTTTAGGGAATCTAGGGAAGGAAAAAGAAGAATAATGAAAATTAACAACAAAATTTATGATAATTAACAACTTTAGAGTAACATTAACCTTCCACAATACCATATATAATGCTTTTTATGTAGAGATCAAGGCTTACTAATGGATTCAAAGCATTGAATAGATTAAATAAACAATGGCATATTTCATAAAGTCATTTGTCATAAACCTTATCTAGGTAACACAAGGTTTATCTTAGGGAACATATGACCAATTATACTAGGAAAATACACTCAATACATTCAATACGTTGTATGGAATTTCAATTGAAATAGGGATAAATATCAATATAAGGCCTCATATTCCCGATTTAACCCGTTGGGTTCCAAAGTCTGTAACTTGTGAATCCAAAAGGATTCCCGTTGTTTGAGACGACGTAATCTATGGCCTCCTCGCCGTAATGGGGGTACGTGTTCCAGGATATGGAATTTCAACTGAGAGATGGAGTGACCCATGGACAAAAAATGATATGGTAATGGTAAAAGGATATTTTTGCAACGTATAGTTGACTTGTGCTTGCATATGCGGTCTCGGACATTCTGGGTGGTCTCCCCAACATATCCGAGACCGCACGGACACTTGATTAAATACACCACATATGATGAATCACATGTTAAATAATCATTGATGAAAAAGGTTTTGCCCGACCTTGGATGAGTGAACGTATTCCCTTTTACAAGGTTTGAGCATTGTAGGCAATTCCTCCATGGGAAATTTCCTTGTCGAGGGGTAGCAAGGAAGGTCTGTCTGTTTTTTTTGGTGTTGGAACCTATATCAGCTCGTACTAATTTATCTTTAAGGTTGGAGCCCTTTTGTTACAATATAGTGGAGGGTTTTGAAATTCATCTATCTTAGAATAGGCATTGCCCAAAATGTGCCAGTGTTTGCGATTTATACCTTGCATTACGGTATTATAAGGATGGTATGTTTGTACGAAAGACATTCGTTTTGTACTGTTCAACCTCTGTTGTGGTGATTGTACCTAAGAGATGCTATCTGTGGGGGGCAACCCCTGTTGATAAATTTCTGAGTCATCTCATTGTGTCTAAGTTCTCTAACTTCTGGATTGGAGACGATACGGTCGACTCTAGTATGTTGTGAATTTGGTAGAGCCTTTTTAACATGTTTGGGATAACTACTTTCAAAATGGAGAAGACTGTTTCTGTCAGTGGGCTTCCTGTATAAGTCCACTTAAATTTTACCTGCAGTATCTATGCTTACCAGAGTATCGAGAAAATTGATCTTATTAGTATCATGGTGAATGGTGAATGTAAGGCCTATTATCCTGGTGTTCATGTGGTCAAAGAGTGCAAGTAGATCACTAATGCTGCCTGTCCATATGATGAATATAGCATCAATAAATCGTAGCCAAAGTTTAGAAAAGGATTTATATAGGGGATTGTTGTAAATGTAGCGCTCCTTGAACTGTGCCATGTATACATTTGCATTTGAAGGCGCTACGTTGCTCCCCTTTGCGGTACCTTTTACCTGTTCAAAATAAAGTCATCCTGGAATAGAAAATAATTTTTCGTTAACACAATGTCCAAAAAATCATGGACGAGTAATCTCATCTCGTCTGAGAACTGTGGTTGTGATTCTAGGAACCATTGCATAGCTTCCAACCCGTGTTTGTGGTCAATGCTACTGTAAAGATTATTCATATCTAGCGTGACTAGTGTGGAACCGGGTGGCATGTCTCCTAAACTGTGTAAAAAGTCGGTGGTATCTCATATGTAGGAGGGGATGGTGTGAATCAATGGTGCTATAATGCGGTCCAGGACGATTGCAATAGGGGACAGGATAGAGTCTGTGGAGGCTACAATCGGGCGTCCAGGTGGGTTGTGAAGGTCTTTATGTATCTTAGGCAAGATATAAAAGACTGGTGTTACTGGATAAAGTGGTTGTAGGTAGGTTGCTAATTTTGTGTCGATTATCCCTCTTTCAAGGTAATGATCGACCTTAGTTTTGATAATTCTCCGAATCTCAGTAATGGGATCTCTTTGTAAGGGTCTATAGGTTGTATGATCCTGTAACTGCCTAAGAGCTTCCCCTACATATTTAGATTTATCCATCACCACGATTGCTCCTCCAATATCTGCGGCTTTGATTACAATCTGTTTCTTGTCCTGCAATTGTCTAAGGGCTAATGTCTCGTTTTTCGTTAGATTATGTTTCATCTTATAATCCCCCTTATCAATTTTCTTGGTTAGTTTGTCAATATACATTGACACCAAGGAGACAAAGGTTTCTACTGGATGATAGTGTCTCGGCGGAGAAAAAGAACTATGTAAGCAGAGATTTAATCTCTGCAATGTTATAGTCTGGTTAGAGGAAGATGATGGGTTTGTGGTATCAGTGATGTCTGTCTGTGTACCAAAGTGTACTTTAAGGCTGGTTTCACACTGCGGTCAGATCAGGTCAGGTTCGATCAGGTTTTGTGTTTCAAAACCAGGAGTGTATCCAAAACCTAGAACAGGTGTCAGTCTTTCAATCATAGTTTTTCTCTGCAAGTTCCTCTCCTGGTTCCTCTCCTGGTTTTGGCACACAAACCTGATCGAACCTGATCAGTGAAAAACCGCAGTGTGAAACCAGCCTTAGTCGTAATGAACGAAACAATCTCCTTAATTCCTGATCTAAGGTAAAAGAATTAAAAGTAGGTGACAGGCAGAAAGATAAACCTTTCTGAAGTACCTGTGTGTCACTTGGGGATAAAATAAATGAAGAGATATTGTACACTATTGGTTCCATACCTGGGAGCGTAACTGCATTGGGTGACGACCGCCCCCTCTTCCTACTCCTTGTCTTCCTCTGTAAAACCTTCTTTGTCAGGCTAAAAAACAGTTTGGATAGGTATAAGTGTAATGTAGACTCTCTAGACTGCTGCCAGAGCCGAATGGGTCGTATCTTGGGGGATACCATAATGGTTGCTCTGGTTGGAGCCATCTATAGACAGTATTCTTACTGTAGTCCTCTAAGTCTCTATTGAATTTCTTCCGCTTCCATTCTTGTAGATTTTTGTGAAATTCTGTGATGGTTTTATTTGTCTTGGAACGTAGACTGTTATAATCAGTTGTAGATAAGGAACTCTTCAATTGGTCTTCAGTTGTCTTTACGTTCTCCTTGACTCGAGTGACTTCGTCTTGTAAATAGTCACCTGTAAGGCTTATTAAAGGGATCCTGTCACCCCAAAATACCTCTAAAGCTATTAAAAGCTGTCCCTAAAGCATAGTAACACTTACCCTACACTCCTTTTAGCTCCTAAATGCAGCAAGTGAAAATGAAGATAAATGTTATTACAGTACCTCATTAGGGATGATAATTAGTGACTATGGTATTCATAGTCACCCTGGCAGCCTGTCCCTCTTCATGATATCACGCCTCAATAGGCGTGATCTTCAAATCAGATTCAAATGCGCGCCTCGCCGCTCACTGCTGTGTCGGCCGGGCTGCAGTGGTGTTGGGTGACGCGAATCGCGTACGTATGTACACCCGTGCCGCTGTTAGCTTCGAGACCCGCACTGCGCATGTGCAGTGCGCGTTTTGAAGCTAACAGAGCTGCGCGGGTGTACATACTGTCACCCGGCGCCGGAAATGACGCGATTCGCGTCACCCAACCCCACTGCAGCCCGGCCGACACAGCAGTGAGCGGGGAGGCGCGCATTTGAATCTGATTTGAAGATCACGCCTATTGAGGCGTGATATCATGAAGAGGGACAGGCTGCCAGGGTGACTATGAATACCATAGTCACTAATTATCAACCCTAATGAGGTACTGTAATAACATTTATCTTCATTTTCACTTGCTGAATTTAGGAGCTAAAAGGAGTGTAGGGTAAGTGTTACTATGCTTTAGGGACAGCTTTTAATAGCTTTTGAGGTGTTTTGGGGGTGACAGGATCCCTTTAAATCCAGAGAACATTTGTTTAGGATTCCTTCAACGCGATCGCAGTACTCTGGATTTTCCGCGAAGAGAGTTGGCCGTAAATTAACATGAAGTCCTCTTGGTATCTTCTTTTGCTTTATACATTCTACCAGAGTGGCTAAGTGAAGATCTAGGGCTGTGTATCGCCTGTACTCTTTTTGATAATCCCGATTCTGGATGTCTTCCGGGGATAGGTTTAAGAATTGTGTTGATGTCGTAACCCTGGCTATTACCGCTGAGGTTCCTGCTTCATCGTAGGCAAAGGATAGAGTCGTCATAGGGCTATATTTATAATAGGAGCTCAAACGAAATAATAATCAATATATAGGGTAGAAGGTTTGGCTCACTGTGAAAATAGCGGGTGCTCAGAAGAACCAAGTCCTTACGTGATGGAAAAAAAATGGAGGTCATTTTCGTAATCAGCACACCAAATTACATAAAAATCAGTGAAAACTTCTCTTGTATTTTTCAAAAAATTCAATTTTTCAGGGTTGTGAACTGTGCTAATTCCTATCAATTTATCGTTTAGTAGTGACACCAGATAAAGTGCCAACGATTTTCTAATCCATACCTTATACCACCCCCTCTACTATCAGAAGACAGGTCGGGAGGGGGGGAGGGAGAGGAGGAAAGAAGCCATGAACCTCTAAAACTCTGGAAGCAATGTACCTGAAAGCAAGTGCCCCCCCCACCTTGTTTGTCCAGGGCCCCAGCACTTACCTGGGTGCAAAACTATAAGTTAAGCCTGTACAGTTTATCTAAAGAAATACAATATGCATAACAAATATATGCAGTGGGGAAAAAAAGGATTTAGTCAGGCACCAATTGTGCAAGTTCTCCCACTTAAAAAGTTGAGGTTGGCCTGTAATTGACTTCATAGGTGACCTCAAGTACGAGAGACAAAATGAGAAAACAAATCCTGAAAATCACATTGTTTGGTTTGCAAATAATTTTTTTTCAAATATTTTTATATGTCTTCAAATTTTTTTACACACAGCGTAATTGCTGTACTTTGTGAGGATCCGTTTTTGCTGCAAAAACTGTACCAAGAACAGATCCTCACAAAGCGCAGTGTTCTGTGTGTGAACGCCGCTGTGCTATTTGCCTGCGCTTACTCACCTCGCCGTGCTGCCTTGGTGACCGCAGATGGTGTCTTCTCATCCCGGAGGCCGCAGCGAATGAGGCCTCTAGGATCCTGGAGGCTCCCATGTGACCGGGTAACATCGCACGGTCACATGGTGCTGTCTAAGGTCCTGCACAGGTTCTACGGTGTCAGGATGAAGAGAGATCCCCGTGGGAGCGCGGCGGGTGAGTAAGTGTGCAGTGAAAAAACGCTCAAACAATTAACATGCTCATTCTTTTTACGGACCCGCTTTTCAGCCCAAAAAAGGATGCGTAAAAAACGTAGCATGTGATGGAAAACAGTGAAATGCATTGACTTGGCTGAGACAGCTAATATCAATGTATTTTGACAACAATAGCGGATCCGTACAAAGTGCAGCAATAGCGCAGCAATAGAGAAGTGTGTGAACATAGCCTAAGAGGTGACACCTGGAAGAAGCCCAGCAGTCCGAGCCTGTGATAAAGCTGCTAAGCAAACCTGAATTTGCATGGGAATGCTCCAGCCCACCTCAGTCCTAGATTGGGCGGCTTTGCTGTCATACAAAATCTTGACAGCTCAGCATGTCCCTGCCATCTTTTGGGTTGTCACTCACAGCATCCTTATGACACAGTGAGTGGCTGATTCATGAGAGTAAGTCATCAGTTTTTATATACTTCTCAGCTATCCAGTGGTTAACCATTGTCCCGGCTACAAGTCATAGCTCATATACATTGCTGTTATTAACCATTTCACTGCTGAAAAATACCAGATTGTTTGGCGCCCTGTGCCAGGCAAGCCACAGAACCAACTAGTACACAAAGGGATTTTCACATCTAGTACCCACATACACACAACACCTACCACTCCAGGCCTGTAGGGGGAGCCTCACTGGTTGCTGTTAAGCCAGATCCCCTATAAATACAAGTGCTGGGGGCGGAGATAGCCAGAGTGTGCAGTTGCTAGGAGAACTGTGAAGATAAGCTCAGAGCCTAGTGAGCAAAACTGGTTACTGGAGCCGTGCAAGGCCCGATACCAGTGCACCGCCAGAGCTAGTGTGAAGGTCCAGAGAGTGAGGACCGAAGGCAGAAGCGTGGAACAGTACAGCGAGGGCAGAGGAGCCATACTGGCTCACCCCAGGAGAACACTGGTCACTGGAGTCCAAGTCTGCAAGGGAGAGATTAGCCCAGCAGAGAATCCCAGTACACCGCAGAGGTTTAGCTTCCAGGACACCCGCAGCACTCACCATTTGAGAGCCAGGAGCTGCAGAGAGGTAGCGGTAGCCAAGCGAGAGACCTCAGTGCAGCATCACGGGTGTGAGAGAGAAGAGAGGTCAGGCCTGTTTTCAGACACGCCAGACTTCAGGACCAGGGAGCAGGACAAGGAGGCCTATAGCCCACTTGGTGTGGAAATCCCAAAGTGCACCCTTCAACCCTGGAAGTGTACCTGTAAAACCACCAGTAAAAGGTACAGAAAAAGACTTTCTTGTGTGTGTGTCCATCATTCCAGCCTGTTCTGCACAGCAACGACTGCTCTACCCTATTCCGCCATCATACCATTACAGCCCCGGGGACCCCACTCCACCTGTAGGGAGCTACAACATCTTGCTGGCGCTAATCACTCTGGAGGCCTCAGCAGCGCCGATGCTATCACCGGATCTACAGGTGGCGTCACGACAATCATCTATAAACCTTAATCCCTGTAAATACCCATCTTTTAATTGTCACCGCGAGGGCACAAGCTCGGGCACCGACCACCCGTGACATCCCTGCACGCGACCGCCCAAGACCTGAGTATCTCAGATCCTTGTGGGCCTGACAACTCTATGTACTACTCTGTTCTACCTGTGATAAAGCATTTCCCTGCTACAGGATACAAGACTTAATTCCTGTGATTAATTGCATGCTTGCCAAAAGATACCAATTTCCTATACAGCTACAGTTCCCTGGGTTTAATTAACCCGTGCTACATGTGCCCCTTGTTGCTCTGCCTTCCTGCCTATCTTGACGATCTGGTCTTTGACGATCCACTTTTCATTCATCAACACCCTCTCCGCTGCACCATCACCTCTGGTCCATGTAGCTCACCCATACTCCTGGATCAGAGAATCAACTTCACCAAGGGAGCCCTTAAAGGCAACCTGTTACCAGTATAAAAAAATATAACTCCTTCATAAAACTACAGTTAAACCACATACTATACATCGTAAACTGCATACAGTGTAAACTCATTTGTTTAACCCTCGCTCTATCACTCCCTTTTTCCAGAACATTATAGAGCACCCACTCCATCTATAATAAACTCCATGTTATTCATGACCTCTTTACTTCTTAGTCTATCCATTCTTAGCCTAAGATAAATATGGCTGACACTTGTTACACAGCCTCTTCTTTTATGCTGTGTCATGATGACCTTTACCCACACTCCTCGTCCTGGCAACAAACATGGTGGAGGAGTTCGTCATCTCCTTCTAGGGAGAAACGTTTGGCTTTCAATCATAGAAGCGTTAGTCAATACTCATTATACAGTCAGTAGCAGCCGTTAGCACACCCTGGCACATTAGTTGACCATTTCTGCAATGTTTCAGTGCAGACATGGCTGTCAGTCAACGTGCCAGTGTGTGCATACAGCTGCTGCTTACTACGTACTGTGTGGTGACCCAGCCGCACCATACATCTGTATGACTGAAAGCCAGAAGCTGCCTGGAGGAATAAATTTAATTTTCTACCTGTAGCCGTGAGTTCAATATGGCAGCTTTAGAATGCTATTAACCTTCAAATAAACCCCGTATCTTTATATTAACAGTATTTGGGGACATGACAAGTCCCTTTCAACGCCACTGCTTGAATAATCCACCTCTCCCCTCATTACTCCAACACCTCTGCCAATCCCTTCTCTGGCTTCCAATTCACTAGTGAATTCAGCTTAAATTACTTACTACAATGTACAGGGCCACCCATAATCTGTGCCCTCCATACGTTTCCACACTAATCGCCCTATACTTCCACTTGTAATCTCTGGTCTTCACGAGACCTTCTACTCTCGTCCGCTATTGTATGTTCCTCACCCAATCACCTCCAAGACTTATCTCGAGCAACCACATCCCTTGTAATTCCTTGTTTTACAACATCAGATTGTCTCTTAAGGCCCCGTCACACACGTCAATGTCGCCAGCGATCTGATCGCTGGCGACATTGATGGCTGATCCCTGGTGAGCTGTCACACAGGCAGACTCACCAGCGATCAGTGGACCAGCGACATCGTGGAAATGATTTAAATATTGCTCCCGTTGCCAGGCTGCGGTTAGTGGGAGCAGGTTGGTATCCATGGTAAACTGCGGGTAACTAGGCAGTGCACACTGCCTAGATACCCGATGTATACCTTGGTTACCAGCCTTCTCTGCTCACCTGCTGGTATCCAAGGTACACAGTGGGTAACTAGGGTCCCTAGTTACCCGCTATGTACCTTGGATACCAGCCGGTGAGTGGAGAAGGCTGGTAACCAAGGTATACATCGAGTATCTAGGCAGCGCGCTCTGCCTAGATACCCACAGTTTACCATGGATACCAGCTCCCAGCGCTTGCTGAGAGGCGCTTGGAGCTTCCTGATCGCACGTCTCCCGGTGTCACACGCAGTGATGCTGCGTGTCCACCGGGTGACCATCGCTAGGTTTTCGGTCCTGTCCAAAAACCTAGCGACCGTCAACCAGCGATTTATTGCACGCATCAATATCGCTGCAACGTCAAGTGCAGCAGCGACATTGACAGTGATATTGACGCACGTGACGGCCCCTTTACTGTTGAAACTTTATACACAATGAAAACCTACCTCTTCAGGAAAACCTACAGCCCGCACTAAACCCACTGTCAACTATCTACTACTTGGGCTATTGCAACCCTTGAGCTACCATCTCCTCCCTCAATACCATGAAGAAAATAAGTCTGTGAGGGCAGGGTCCTCTCCCCCTATGTATCTGTTGCTGTTAGGTTATTTACTTGCATCTTATATGTTTATTACATGTGTGTAAACCTCCTTTACAAATAAATCATCCGGCAATTAAAGGTGCTTTATAAATAAACAAAATCAATAATAGTTATTATTATCATATTTGTCTACTTACCTAGAACTATATGAGTCATAAAAGTAGATTGTGCAGCACTTTATTGTTGCTGCACCTGTTAGCATTGAATATTTGTATGTCTATTTTTACAGAATAGGATAAAGGAGAATTTGTCACTGAACGACTTTGAACAAACATATTTATACAAATCAAACACTGCGGGGATTGATCTGTTTTGAAAGACTACCAGCCCTGAGCAATGCATACATTACATTCTATTGTATTACTTGAACTATTTGCCATGAAGGCATTGTTGTATGTAAATCAGTTAGGTTTTTCATCTTTGTAAATACAAGGAAATAAAATAGAATTAACCGGAACGAACTGTGTCTAATTGCACCGTTCAGCCGTCATCAGAGTAAATATCTGTTAAGGCCGCTTTACACGTCACAATATCGCAACGCAACTACGATAAGAAGTCACATGGTAGGGGCGTTGCAGTTGTTATCGTTGTTGCATTGTGTCACGTAAAAGGGCAATGCAACGCAAAAACAATGCAACTACGATATCGTTTTGGGATTGTGCATGCTCTTCAATCGTGCAATGTTGGCTTCATGATCTGGCAGGATTGTGCTGCGTGACAGCGCAACTACTATTTGGAGCGCAACTTCCCCTATTCACTACAATGTTAATTGGTCGTTAACTGCGCTGTTCAGACACAGTGTGCAAGAGGGGCATATAACATCGTAGTTGCGTTGCCTGCCGATATCTCCCTATGGCGGCCGTCACACACGCAGATATCGTGAGCGATATCGTTAGCGATCACGTACACGCGCGATCGCTAACGATATCGCTCACATCACTGGTGAGCTGTCACACAGACAGACTCACCAGCGAAGTTGAGCAGCGACATCGCTGGTAACTATGGTACACATCGGGTTACTAGGCGTCGCGCGGCGCTTAGTAACCCGACGTTTACCATAGATACCATCTCCCAGCATAGGCTCAGCCGCTGGGAGATCGTTATCGTGGCGTCACACACCACGATGAAGCAAACTGAACGAGCGATGATCGCTTGATATGAGCTCCGGCTCTCATATCTGCGATGTCACAATCAAGCGATTTTACATTGTAAAATCGCTTGATCGCACGTAACGATGCACAAACGATATCGCTTAAGCGATCAAAAAGCAGATCGCTTAAACGATATCGTTCAAGATATTGCACCGTGTGACGGCCGCCTATGTAACATCTCCTATACGATCTTGGGCAAGTGCCAAAAACGTGCGCGCACCCGTGAAATCGTATGCAATATCGGAACGATATTGCGACGTGTAAAGTGGTCTTTACTCCGAGGAAAGAGAGAAACAGGTCACTGTTGACATAAATGCAGGAAAATCGCCTAAATGTGGCCAAAAATGCCCTGTGCCCGCAGGAAGTAGAACGATCTCTTTTCAGAATTGGGGCAGTGAGGACTCATTCAGACACCCGATTGTTCCACATAAAAAAATGGGTCCTTTTTTGTCCTATCAGAGCTTGATTAGAGTGTGGTCTTGGTGTCATCAGATTTTCTTGTACACATGTGGGAACCGAACATGTGGGAATTCTTTATGAAAGAATAAAGTTATGTTAAAACAAAGCGCACCATTGTTCTTCCCATTGAACAAAATAAAGTTGGATCCTAAATGGCTACTTCAAAATGGCCGCCATGGTCACTGCCCATCTGGAAAAAGTTTTACCCTCTCCCATATACTAATGTGCCACAAACAGGAAGTTGATATCACCAACCATTCCCATTTTATGTAGGTGTATCTGTATAAATGGGCCACCCTGTAGAACTTGATCTGCACTTGTCAAAACTTTAAGGCTCTTAAAAAGCTAGAAGGAAAAAACGAAAGTGAAAAAACAAAACACCGACCTTACTAGAAAGGGGTTAGGTTTACACCTTTTCTATGAGAACAGTAGAATTCTTTAAAAGGAATAGGCAAGAGCTGAAAGAATTGTATTGTGTCAAGTCAAGATAGTCTAGTTTATGCAATCATGGCATGTCCTATACCAGGTCACACAGAAGAACTGCAATAAGAGAGGTGACATTTACAGCTCCTGGGCTCAGATTCAATATATGTATCAAGGAACCTGGATGAAGTAGTGAAATAGATCTGTCCCACTGTATAAAGACCAAGAACCAAAGTATTATACTGTATAATAAAATGGAGGTGGTTTATTCAACACGTTTCAAAGTGTCTCATCACATCTTCATCACGAAATCCACTGATACATCCATCGGTGGGTTTTGTGATGAAGATGTGATGAGACACATTGAAACGTGTTGAATAAGTCTAGGTTCACATTTCAGGACGGTTGCGTTGCGTCCCATGCGCATGCGCAGCCGCAGGTGAAAACGCATGCGAACGCGTGTAAACGTTGCGTTTTACATACGCATGCGCATAGCTTTGCGCACGCAGGTCCGCAACGATCACATGCGTTTGTCTGCGTTTTGAGCCTTGCGCATGCGTTTTCCATCTGCATGCGTTCGCTAAACTTAGCCCAATTTTCAGTGACCCTGCCTACAGACACGCCCATGGGCTTTTTGAGCATGCGCACTAAGGTGTCCGCATGCGTTTCATCCGCAGCTGTGCGCAAAACCATCCGCATGCGTACAGTCTCATAGGGGGCTAATGTTAATTGTATCCGCAGCGTGCGCATGCGGACACTTGCATTTTTTTGGACGCGCCGAAAAATGCTACAAGCCGCGTTCCCTGGCGGCATAAAATCTTCTTCTCCGTCCGCATGCGTATAGTTACGCAGCTGAACGCGAACGAACGTTGCTATGTGCGGATGACTGCGCATCCCATGTTAAAGATAGGTGCGCAATCCGCATGCGGATTTCAGGACACAGAGCCGCACTGTCCGCGGCGCAAACGTCCTGAAATGTGAAGGCACCCTAAGCCACCTGCATTTTATTATTTAATACTTTGGTTCTTGGGCTTCTTACTGTTGCACAGATCTATTCCACTACTTATTCCAGGTTCCTGCATATGTGTGCCATGTACAAAATGGAACAATGTGTCCATGATTTCACTGCAGCCAGTGAGTTGTAAGCAATGTCTGCACAGATATCTCTGTGTGTAACGGTACCTTTAAAGTGGGTTTCCCATGAACAAAGGTAATATTGAAGTTTATTTTAATCAATAGATCTTGGAAGAAGAATAATTTCCACAATTGGATGTATTTTAAAATATGTTCCTGTGCTAGGATAATCTTATATATGTGTCCCTGCTTTATTGGGGATAATAAGTATTTGATCCCTTGCTGATTCTGTATATTTGCCCACTGACAAAGACACGAACAGTCTATAATTTCAAGGGTAGATTAACTTTAAGAGATAGAATATCAAAAATGAGATCCAGAAAATCACATTGTCTAATTGATATAAATGTATTTGCATTTTGCACAGAGAAATAAGTATTTGATTTGTGGCGCCCCACTGGTCGGTGCACCACGGTGGGGTACTGCACCCAGACCAGAGTGTGTAGTATACCTGTGACCAGGAGATTGGGATGTTAATCTGGGGCCCTCACCACACACATTCACACACCTAGAGCCAGGGGATCAATTGGTTAACCCGTTGCTAGGGAACCGATCCCGGGGGGTGGAGTTTAGGTCGGTAGTGAAGAGCAGGAAAGAGTGAGTGAGCGAGTTCGTCAGGAGAATTGGAGAAGAGGGGACCCTGCGAGTGGCGCAGAGGAGGGCACCTAAAGGACGGTGATCCAGACTGAAGGGGGATCCTTGGGTGTCAGTGAACACCCTAATCTGGACCGGAACAGCACCCGGCCCGGAGGGACCCAGTCGAACAACGGAGGACCAGCTCCGAGAGCAGTGCAGGAGTTCAGCCCTGAGCCGCCAATCCGGAGGGATGCGGCTACTCAGAGAGCTGTGGCCAAGCCCTGGCATATTCCCACAAGGCCTGCAGAGGGTAAGGAGCCCTTAGAGAAGGAAACTCTCATAAATCCTGTCAGTGGACAACAGGCTCTGTGCAGGGTAGTACAGGAAGAGAAGGCGTGAAAGGACAGCGAGGACAGAGGGAGAAACCGGCAGGAACACCACTGAGCGCTTCAAAGAGACATCTTATCCCCTGGTGACTACCCAGGCCAGCTACCTGTGACTGTGTATCATTTGAAAGCTGCCTGAAAGTTAGCAGTAAACCTGTACAGATCCTAAGCAGTGTGTGGAATCTTATTTTATCGTGCCGGGGAAAGTCACATTCCAGTCTTCTCAGGCACACTGCATCCAGCCTTCCCCTGCAGAGCCGCCTTCCTGTGAGTTCTACATTTCCATCACTGCCCCAGGGATCCTGCTTCACCTGCGGGGAGCATCAACATCCAGCTGCCTACCATCATCCCTGGAGGTCTGAAAACAGCGCTGGTAAGATTACCAGACACCGTAGGTGGCGTCACAAACTTTATATTATTTTATTTCTTTTATTTCACACATTTTTCAGCGACCACCAGGGCCATTGCCCCGGGCACCGGCCACCAGGACAGCATCTTTACTCAATGCCCGGGACCCGAGTACCCTAAGGCCCTGGGGTGGGTAAGATCCCCTACCAACCATTAGGAGTTCTGGCTCCTACAGACCAGTTAGATGCTTCTAATCAACTTGTTACCTGCATTCAATTGTCACCTGTATAAAAAACTTTTATCCACACACTCAATGAATCAGTCAGACTCTAACCTCTACAACATGGGCAAAACCAAAGAGCATTCTTAAGTTAGGGCCGCATTTGAGTGCCTGCATCCGTCTACTGGATGCGTTACTGCTTCCAGTTTTTTAGTGGTCATTTTTGAGCCATTTTTACCGCATGCGTTAACGCATGGTGCCTATATGTACTATGCGTTAACACATGCATTTCCCATAGACCCCCATGTTACAAAAATGCATGCCTTTTGACAAAACACCAAAAAACGTTGCAGACTTAATTAAAAATGGATTTCTCAAAAACGCAATGCGTTAAACGGATTGCACTTTTGCACACTTTTGCTATGTGTTTTTTGCATTGGAGTCTATGGGTGCAGTAACGCATGCGTTTTTCAACATCTCAAAATGAAAAAACTGGATGCAGTAGCAGGATTGCGGACACAAGTGTGGCCCTGGTATAAGGATGTCAGGAAAAAGATCCTAGACCTGCACAAGGTTGGAATGAGCTACAAAACCATAAGTAAGACACTGGGTGAGAAGGAGACAACTGTTGGTGCAATAGTAACATAGTAACATTATGTTTTGGGGGTGTTTCCCTGCTAAAGACACAGGAAAGCTTCACCGCATCAATGGGACAATGGATGGAGCACTTTACTGTAAAATCGTGAGTGACAACCTTTTTCCCTCTGCCAGGACATTAAAAATTTGTTGTGGCTGGGTCTTCCAGCATGACAATGACTCAAAACATACAGCCAAGACAACAGTGGCTCAAAAAGAAGCACATTAAAGTCATGGAGTGGCCTAGCCAATCTCCAGACCTTAATCCCATAGAAAACCTTTGGAGGAGCTGAAGGTCTGAGTTGCCAAGAGACAGCCTCAAAATTCTAATGATTTAGAGATGATCTGCAAAGAGGAGTGGACCAAAATTCCTCCTGACATGTGCAGAAACCTCATCATCAACTGCAAGAAACCAAGAAACGTCTGACTGCTGTGCTGCCAACAAGGGTTTTGCCACCAAGTATTAAGTCTTGTTTGCCAGAGGGATCAAATACTTATTTCTCTCTGCAAAATGCAAATACATTTATATCATTTAGACTATGTCATTTTCTGGATTTTATTTTTGATATTCTATCTCTCACTGTTAAAAATAACCTACCCCTAAAATTATAGACTGTTCATGTCTTTGTCAGTGGCCAAACCTACAAAAACAGCAAGGGATCAAATACTTATTTCCTTCACCGTAGAATAAGAGAGGTGTAATTTAAAGCTCCTGGGCCCAGATTCAATATATGTATCAAGGAACCTGGATGTAGTAGTGAAATAGATCTGTCCCACTGTATAAAGACCAAGCACCAAAGTATTGAATAATAAAATGAATGTGTTTCAAATTGTCTCATCATTTCTTTATCTGGAATCCTCCAATACATCCTTCGGTGGATGATAATCCTTTTAACTTCCTAACACAAAAAATATATTTAAAAAAATATGATGTAAAGTAGATATTAGGCAAATGTTATTTATTAATGATTTCATGTGATATAACTCAAAGTTTGAAAATTGCTAAATTTCACATTTCTGTCAACTTTTTGATAGTTTCATGAATTATAAAAATTATTATATTATATATTATAATATATTATATATTATTATATTTTTATATTATAAAAATTAAATATCACAAAATAGAGAATCTTTGAATCACTGGGAACCGTTGAAACCTTCCAGAGTTATTACATCATAAAGTGACACTGGTCAGAATTGTACAATTTGACCTGGTCAAGAAGATGAAAATGGGCTAGGAGGTTGAAGAGGTTAAGTCAATCTTCAGTTGTCTAAGTGTACGAGCATATAGTGGAAGAGGGAATGAAGCAGGATGGCAAATAAACCTGGGTAGCCAGTCTTGCCCTGGACTGGGGTCTCTGGCAAGCCCAGTACCAAGAGGTACCACTGATGGTGAGGAGGTCCAGGCCACTACCCTTGCCTTCTGCTTCTCAACCAGCCCTGTGCTACTTCCTCTCACCTTCCACTACTGACAGGGATACACAGCAACTTCCAAAGAAGTTTCAGCACAAGTGTAAAGACGTCTTCAGCTCACACAGTCAAAGGCAGAGTGAAACTCTATAGGCGACGTCAGCTGGAGGCTACTTAAAGGCCAGGGGTGTGGTCACCTGCAGAGCTGCACACCACAAATACACAGCAGCAGCAGCTTCTAGCATTAACCCTGGAAGAACCAAAGGAAATTTACTCTGATTTAAGCTGTAGCAGAGCAATTCACATGGACACGTGACTCTAAGATTGTGAGATCTAATTTGCTAACCATTACTATATTAAAACTATAATGGAGAAATGAAAACATCTGAAATTGATGCAATAACATAAAAATTTATTATATTTACTTTATGATTTGAAAAATCAAAATTTTGTATACTTTAGACATATAAATATAATTGTTCATCTGTAGTTTCAGAATTTTATTACTGAATAAGTTTGACATTTTCACAGAAATACACTATTTATTAGCACGAGTCCTATCATGGTGAGAAGGCTGAGACCAGAAGCTTTGCCTGGAAACAAATAAAAGATTAAAAAAAATCAGTATCTTAAGGAAATCGTGGCACATAAAGCGTTAATATTTGTGGAATAGATTCACAAAAGTTTGCATAATCGGATAGCTTTGAATAAAAAAAATCACCAAAAATAAGACAACTTTATTTCTAATCTGTTTTTATACTTTAAAAGGAATCTGTCAGCAGGTTTTTGCTGGGTAATCTGAGAGCAGCATAATGTAGGGACATAAACCCTGATTCAGCGATGTGTCACTTAGTTTATTGAGTTCGGCAGTTGTTATAGGGCATATCTAGCAGAGCTCAGAATGGTGAGTCCTGAAAAACTCCACCCATAACACTGATTGACAGCTTTCTTATACATTGTAACATTATATATTAACAGAAAGCTGCTAATTAGTGGTGGGGACGTGGATAGCAGTTTGTTCGGTAGTAATAATCTTTATTGTATTTAAGCATAAAAATACAGCCCAGTAAGTGACACATCACTGGAATCAGGGTCTCAGTCACTACATCCACTGCTTTTAGATTACATAGCAAAAAACCTTCCCTTAAATCCTATGCTATTTTATATTATAATCAACATTGAGAATAAAATAAAAAAACATTTGCATGTTTCCCACGAGTTCAACCATTCCCTTCGTTCTTTTAACTCTCCTGTGTTTGGCTGTAAGACAACTGACTGCGGCAAGAGTCTCATCCCACTGCTTTATGTCAGTAGGAGGCAAAGAAAACTACTAGTGGAAGAAATTAGGAAGTGTTTTTGGGCAAAATTTTAAAAAGTATTCAAAAAGTAGGAAATATTTTTAAATAAAGAAATAAGCCTTGTCCCTTATGTTCCTCTCCCTGCTTCATTGGTCCACATTGGTGATGACATTGCAGCCAATGGCCTCAGCAATCTTATACTATACAAGCAACCATCAATTCAGCGATTGGTTGCAGGGATCACATCAATTGTTGGCACAAAGTCATCACTTATGGAACCAATAATTACAGCTAAATGTTTGCCTTTCTTATTTTATAACATTTCATAGTCCCGAAAAAATTGTTAAAGGTGTTGTCTGGTTTAAAACGATAATTTACAGCTCCCGCACTGTGCGCTGCCAGGATTTGAGGTTTCTAAACAGGGAACATGCCGCAATTACGCTGTATGTATGTTCCCAGCCACGTCCGACTAGTGGGCACGGCCTCGCTCAATACAAGTGTACGGAACAAGACCACGCCCGCTAGCCAGCCACGCCCACTTCATACACTTGTATTGAGCAAGCCCATGCCCACTAGTCATGTTGTTACCGCTTGTTTGTGGTCCGTTCCCAGTTTAGTAACCGCAAGTCCTCGAAGCGCCCAGTGCAGGCACTGGGAGGACTGGTGAGTCTACAATCACACGGAGTGACTGCAGAATTATCATTTTAGGCCAGACGACCTCTTCAAATTCCTGTGTTCACTGACAAAATCTCTACAAGACTATTTCAGACAATGCAAAGTTAATAAAGTTATTAATTTCAGAAACTTACCGACACCACCTGTTGGTTGATCTTTTGGAAGAAAAAATAAAGACATACAGATTAATATACAAAGATCTGACCTATATACAACTCATAGCTATGAATGTGAAAAATAAAAAAAATCCTAAAACCTGATGGCTCACCATTCCAGCTATCGGTGTAACTAGAGCCTGATTGCCCCAGTGCATGATTTGGCCGTCCCTCCCACCCCTCCTGCGTATTGGTCATATGTATACACACCTGTATCACGCTAAGGCTGGGTTACTCCAACTTATGACATCCAATGTGAGAACATCGGTTGTGAAATGCTAATGACCCTTGGCTCAGGCTCTGCTGCAAATGTGAGTTGAGTGTCATGCAAATGTGGTGAGATCCTGTGGTTGGATCACAGTTGCAGAGAAAGAGATTAATCTCTCCTTATCCTTCACCTTTGGTATATATCGCACTGAAGTTGGGTGATATCCGAATGCCGTCAGATGTTTCACGCGCACCCATAGACTTGTACGGGTGAATGTGATCCTAGACTTCCTGCCAAATGCAGCATGCTGTGATTATTTTCCTCAGTACGATTTTAACTGAGGAAAAAAGAGCAGGTGGACAATGCTTCATTGTTTAACAACAGTGCCAGTGCAATCCGGTGTTTTGTCAGATTCCACAAGTCGAACTGAAGCCTTAATCTTATAAAGACATTTGTGTTGCCCCCCCACCTTCATTACGTAGTAATATCCACCATTGTGTACTTATTTCCACCATCCTGGGCATTCCATATATACGGTATATGGCCCCCATCCTGGGCCTTATCCTGGTATATATGTCCCCCATCATGATATATATGTCCCTCATCCTAGGCCTCTTCCATGTATATATGACCACATCTTGGGATCCAACCTGTTTTATGGGTCCCACATTCTGGTATATAGGTTCCACATTCTGGGCCACATAATAGTATACAGTCATATGAAAAAGTTTGGGCACCCTCTTAATCTTACTCTTTTTTTTTGTTTAAAATTGTTTTTTTGCAACAGCTATTTCAGTGTGATATATGGGCAGCACACCGCCATACAGTAGAACTAATGTTAAAGCTTTCAGCACTATGGATAGTAGCATGCAGGGTCAGCTCCTTATTGAGGATGCTGCCCTGCACTGTGCTTACGCACATTACGTACTGATAATCCTCCTTACAGCGAGGAGCCGCCGGCTGTCATTGACAAAATAGTAAAAGCCAGCAATACTGTAATAAAGCAATTTAACCCCAAACATGCTGCACTATGTGGACAACATGTCTCTAGGGAGGGTGGACACTCCCTGGAGACTTGTTGCCCACATATAATATTAACATTAACCCTTTGTTCATCCCCGCAGCCGCAGTGATGAACAAAGCATCTGGCAACCGGATTGCACATTATGGGTTTAGGCTAGGGTCACACTTGCAGATTTTTCATGCGTTTTTGAGACTTGCGTTTTGTGAAAACACATGCAAAATTAGGCATCCATAGGCCCCCATGCAAAAAACGCATGCCCCAATAGCAAAAACGCATGTCTAAATGTACCATGCATTTTTGGGATGCGTTTTTGGCTCAGCACTAAAAAATACTGCATGATGCATTTTTTGGTGCTTTTTCAAAAACGCATGCGTTTTTGTAACATGGGGCCCTATGGGAAACGCATATGTTTTTATATGGCACTAAATGGCACATGCGTTTTTGCAGGCGTTTTTTAAGGGTGCCCCACACCTTTCAGCAAAAACGCATGCAAAAACACAGGCTAGAAAAAAAGCACCTTAAAAAACGCATGCCAAGTGTGACCCTAGCCTAAGGGACACATTTTAAAGGCAAAATGTGTCTGAAGGCACATGAGATTACCGCATCTGGATCTGGATGCGGTAATCGCAATGTGCCTTCTAAATGTGACCCTAGCCATACTCTACAGACTGAACACGGGGTTCATTGTTCATCTCTCTTGTTTGCTCTTAAGGTACCGTCACACGCAGCAATTTTGCTAGCAGTTTCACTGGCAATTTGCTGGTTGCAGTGAAATCATGGACACATTGTTCTATTTTGTTGCTGTGTACAATTGGAACAATGTGTCCATGATTTCACTGCAACCAGCAAATTGCAAGTGAAATTGCTAGCAAAATTGCCGCGTGTGACGGCACCTTTACACTTACACTTTACGTTCCAGTTCTCCATAAAGGTATTAATTTAAGAAACTTACCGACACCACCTGTTGGTTGATCTTTTGGAAAAAAAATGAAGACGTACAGATTAATATACAAAGATCTGACCTATATACAACTCATAGCTACGAATGTGAAAAATAAAAAAACTCCTAAAACCTGATGGCTCACCATTCCAGCTATCGGTGTAACTAGAGCCTGATTGCCCCAATGCAAGATTTGGCCGTCCCTCCCACCCCTCCTGCGTATTGGTCATATGTATAGGCACCTGTAACACTGTAATGGCCCCTTTACACGCAGCTACAGGTAACAGGTTTTCCACAGGTAACTTACTGGTTGCAGTGAAATCATGGAGAGATTATTCCATTTGTACACAGCAACAAGATAGAACCATGTCTCCATGATTTCACTGCAGCCAGTAAGTTACCAGTGGAAAACCTGTCACCTGTAGCTGCGTGTAAAGGGGCCATAAGGCTGGGTTCCTCCAACTTATGACATCCACTGTGAGAACATCGGTTGTGAAATGCTAATGACCCTTGGCTCAGACTCTGCTGCAAATGTGAGTTGAGTGTCATGCAAATGTGGTGAGATCCTGTGGTTGGATCACAGTTGCAGAGAAGGATATTAATCTCTCCTTCTCCTCCACCTTTGGTATATATCGCACTGCAGTTGGGTGATATCCGAGTGCCGTCAGATGTTTCACGCGCACCCATAGACTTGTACGGGTGAATGTGATCCTACACTTGCTGCCAAATGCAGCATGCTGTGATTATTTTCCTCAGTACGATTTTAACTGAGGAAAAAAGAGCAGGTGGACAATGCTTCATTGTTTAACAACAGTGCGAGTTCAACCCAGTGTTTTGTCAGATTCCACAAGTCGAACTGAAGCCTTAATCTTATAAAGACATTTGTGTTGCCCCCCACCTTCATTACGTAGTAATATCCACCATTGTGTACTTATTTCCACCATCCTGGGCATTCCATATATATGGTATATGGCCCCATCCTGGGCCTTATCCTGGTATATATGTCCCCCATCATGATATATATGTCCCTCATCCTAGGCCTCTTCCATGTATATATGACCCCATCTTGGGACCCAACCTGTTTTATGGGTCCCACATTCTGGTATATAGGTTCCACATTCTGGGCCACATAATAGTATACAGTCATATGAAAAAGTTTGGGCACCCCTCTTAATCTTACTCTTTTTTTTTGTTTTAAAATTGTTTTTTTGCAACAGCTATTTCAGTGTGATATATGGGCAGCGCACCGCCATACAGTAGAACTAATGTTAAAGCTTTCAGCACTATGGATATTAGCATGCAGGGTCAGCTCCTTATTGAGGATGCTGCCCTGCATTGTGCTTACGCACATTATGTACTGTATCTCCTCCTTACAGCGAGGAGCCGCCGGCTGTCATTGACAAAATAGTAAAAGCCAGCAATACTGTAATAAAGCAATTTAACCCCAAACATGCTGCACTATGTGGACAACATGTCTCTAGGGAGAGTGGACACTCCCTGGAGACTTGTTGCCCACATATAATATTAACATTAACCCTTTGTTCATCCCTGCAGCCGCAGTGATGAACAAAGCATCTGGCAACCGGATTGCACATTATGGATTTAGGCTAGGGTCACACTTGCAGATTTTTCATGCGTTTTTGAGACTTGCGTTTTGTGAAAACACATGCAAAATTAGGCATCCATAGGCCCCCATGCAAAAAACGCATGCCCCAATAGCAAAAACGCATGTCTAAATGTACCATGCATTTTTGGGATGCGTTTTTGGCTCAGCACTAAAAAATACTGCATGATGCATTTTTTGGTGCTTTTTCAAAAACGCATGCGTTTTTTTTAACATGGGGCCCTATGGGAAACGCATATGTTTTTATATGGCACTAAATGGCACATGCATTTTTGCAGGCGTTTTTTAAGGGTGCCCCACACCTATCAGCAAAAACGCTTACAAAAACACAGGCTAGAAAAAAAGCACCTTAAAAAACGCATGCCAAGTGTGACCCTAGCCTAAGGGACACATTTTAAAGGCAAAATGTGTCTGAAGGCACATGAGATTACCACATCTGGATCTGGGTGCGGTAATCGCAATGTGCCTTCTAAATGTGACCCTAGCCATACTCTACAGACTGAACACGGGGTTCATTGTTCATCTCTCTTGTTTGCTCTTAAGGTACCGTCACACGCGGCAATTTTGCTAGGCAATTTCACTGGCAAATTGCTGGTTGCAGTGAAATAATGGACACATTGTTCTATTTTGTTGCCGTGTACAATTGGAACAATGTGTCCATGATTTCACTGCAACCAGCAAATTGCAAGTGAAATTGCTAGCAAAATTGCCGCATGTGACGGCACCTTTACACTTTCACTTTACGTTCCAGTTCTCCATAAAGGTATTAATTTAAGAAACTTACCGCCACCGTCTGTTGGTTTATCTTTTGGAAAAAAAATGAAGACGTACAGATTAATATACAAAGATCTGGCCTATATACAACTCATAGCTACGAATGTGAAAAATAAAAAAACTCCTAAAACCTGATGGCTCACCATTCCAGCTATCGGCAAAACTAGAGCCTAATTGCCCCAGTGCATGATTTGGCCGTCCCTCCCACCCCTCCTGCATATTGGTCATATGTATAAGCAACTGTAACACTCTAAGGCTGGGTTCCTTCAACTTATGACATCCAACGCTCATCCTGGGCCTCTTCCATCTATATATGATCCCATCTTGGGTTCCAACCTGTTTTATGGGTCCCACATTCTGGTATATAGGTCCCACATTCTGGGCCACATCATAGTATATATGTCCCCCATCATGGTATACTGTATATGTCTTTTATCCTGGGCCCCTTTCATGTATATATGACCTTATCTTGGGCCCCAACCTGTTATATTGGTCCCCAATCCTGGTATATAGGTCCCCCATTCTGGACTACATAATGGTATATATATCACCCATCCTGGTATATATGTCCTCCATCTTAGAGCCATTGGGCTATACTGTATATGTCCCCCATTCTGCCATTGGTCTCTAATGCATTCTAAAAAAACACAAAACTTTCCTTTCTCCTTCCTACATTTTTGGTCTCTGCACCACTATACACTTTAGCTGAATGTGCGTCCTCATAAGTACATCCAGCTGAAGTAGACACTGAGGTCGTCAGGCCCCCCTCCAGCATGGGCTCGGTCACCGTCACGATCTCTGTGACCACTACTGTTACGACCCTGTCTGCTGGCCACCATTTTGTCCTATTCTTTTTGCCATCATGGACTACATCTCTGTCTTCTTCACTTTAGGCCAGGACTTCCAGCCAAATCCAGGCCTTGGAGCTTACTTCACTGCATGTTGTAAAGTCACAATATCATGAAGCAAACCATGACCTAGGATGTGCAATGATTTCTAAAGCCTGAATGTGACCATACGCCTTTACCTGTAGTGAAGAGGCCGGAGATGCAGCAAGGGACAGTGGAGGGTGTTTTTTTGTCTGGTCCTGCACCTGTTCCAAGCTATGTTCAGGATTAAGTTACAAACAAACCAACAGGAGCTATCTAGTTCGTAACCCTGGGACTGCTTCTACTTATTCGATGGATTTGGTACAGATATGAGCCATCACAGCGTACCTGAAAGATGGATTGGTCCCAGAGTTAGAGTTCCATGGGATTCAAGAGCGTTATTAGCGGCTTTAGAAGAGCAAGACTACGAGAGAACAGAATTAGATGTTTTTATTTGTAGGAAAGCGTGGTAATTAACATTACTAAGAGTCATCAATCTACTACTCCAGGTTCTAAAATGTCTAAGGCTGTGGTCACAGTTGCCATGCGTTTTTTTAAGTGATTTAACAAAACTCATGCTTTTTTTCATGTCAGCATGAGTTTTGTAAGGTCTCTGATGGCTCCCTGCGTTTTTGGGTGCGTTTTTGAATCTGCACCTAAAAATAGTGCTTGTAGTATTTTTTTGAGCGTTTTGAAAAACGCATGCGTTTTTGTAGAAAACGCATGCGTTTTTATAACATGGGTTCCTATGGGAAACGCATGCAAAAACGCATGTACAGTTAGTACCTTTTAGTGCCATTCAAAAACGCATGCGTTTCCCATAGGAGCCCATGTTAAAAAAACGCATGCGTTTCCGGAAAAAACGCATGCGTTTTTTTAACATGGGCTCCTATGGGAAACGCATGCGTTTTTGAATGGCACTAAAAGGTACTAACTGTACATGCGTTTTTGCATGCGTTTCCCATAGGAACCCATGTTATAAAAACGCATGCGTTTTCTACAAAAACGCATGCGTTTTTTTACAAAAACGCATGCGTTTTTGGATATGCTCCAAAAACGCATGGGACAATCACACATGCTTTTTGGCTATTAGGGCATGCATTTTTTAACATGGGAGCCTATGGGTGCGTTTTTTACATGCGTTTTTGAAAACGCAGGTCTCCAAAAAAGCATGTGAAAAATGGTACTGTGACCCCAGCCTAATTCCAGAATGCTCATACCCTTCAAACAATTTTGCGAATGGTGTAGCAGCCTTTGTCTGATTCTACTGCTGTATGGCAGCTGTCACCGGCTGTCAATAAACATGTACAGTGACAAAACTATGTATGTAAAGACTTATTTCTGGAGACTTCCTGTGCCATACTTCAGAGACAGTCTTTGCATAATATGGCAGATAGTGGGGTCTCCCTCTACAACCTCTACAGACAAGTTTGGTGGGGTAGCGACACTAGTAAGCGATTCCTGCTTGTGAGTGTAGGGTTATCAAATACCCCCTAGAAGAGTCCTGATTGATGAATGTAAACTTGTATTGTGATCAATTTTATAAGAGACCAATAAATCCCCAATTATAAGTGTACTTACAGGCGGACACACTCCAGAACAGAGGTGGACTTGGCAGTGGAGGAAAACATAGCTGTAATCCCCCACAAACTTAAACATTTGTATATAGAACTTCCCAAAAGTTGACACGCCATTCTCTAGAATGACTATAGTACTGTCTTGTGGATTACGGCATCTATAAGATAATAATAAACATATTAAGGATTACGGTACTAAATAAAATAGAATGGCATCACAAACCAATTTTTTTTTTATTTACAAAACGATAACTTTTTTCATTGCTTAAATAAGAGAAAACAACACATGTTCAACGTTTTGTAAATGTTTATAAACTTTTGTTATTTTTTGGGTTTATGGTATCCCCTTAAAAGTCCTGTAAATCATGAGGAGATTTTGGGGTGAGCTCTGAGAGTCTATATGATGCTTAAACTACAGTGGTGTCAAGATACAAAGTCACGCTTGGAAGGTAAGGGAATCAGGTAACAGGTAGGTGTAATGGGCGAAGGGATCAGGAGGAGCTAATCTGACCCTTACCCTGGGGGTCCCTAGCTCGCCCTGCTCTTTGAGGTACCTCTGATGTTGAGGAGGTCCAAGTCTCCACCCTATTCCCTGGCTCCTAAATAGCCTTAGGCTGAGGGCCCCTACCTCCACCCACGGATCCAGGATCACAGCTACTCCCAAGGAAAGACTTCAGCTCAGAAGCTAAGCAACAGCACAGCACCAAGACCTAGAGCAAATAACTCTATCAGCAGCATCTGACAGAGGAGAGGGAAGGCTATTTACAACCAGGGGGAGGGGATTCCAGGTAAGTCACACATCAACCCCTCAACCAGCAGCTGAACATAATAATGAGTGCAGCTCTGGAGCACAACACACAGGAGGCAAAGACCTTCACAGCTATACCTCCTGCAGCTCTTAAAGAAAAACAACACACAGCAGCATCCAGCAATGTCAGCCCAATCTAAGCGCGTGACATACATAGTCTTCATATTGAGCGGGTGTATTATGTTCATTAACGAGCTGAATGAGAACTTTAAGTCTACGTATTAGGAGATTGGTGGTGATCTTAGTGAGCAGGCCCCCGCAGATCTCCAGGGCTACAATATATACATATAACAAAAATAATAAAAGTTTCCTTATAGTGCATTTTTAATAGTCATTATTATTATTAGGCTTTTTCTTAAACTTCAAATCTTTTAAGTGAACCTGTCATGGAGAAAACTGCTGTTAACCTGCAGATATGGGGTTAATCTGCAGGTCAATATCATTTTGAACCTGCCCGGCACCTGCACATGAAATACTCCTCTGAGCATTCTGGCTTCAGTCACGGGGGCGGCACCGATGCGGTTTCAGTCACTGCTCTGTGTATGGAGGGTGGCGTCTGTAACCTCGCCTCCCGCACTGACTAACATCTTCTTCTAATGATGAGCGGCTGTCAGTCAGTCAAAGCAGTAGGGGCGGTTACACCTTTCTCTCTGCAGAGCGGTGATTGAACCTGTGACGGCGCCGCCCCCATAACTGAGACTGCAATGATGCGGGAAGGATTAAAGTTCATTCCCTCCCGGCAGCAGGGGCTTAATGTGCAGGTGCCAGGGCAGGTTCACAATGCTATTAACCTGCACAATCACCCCATATCTGTAGGGTAATAGCATTTTCCAACTCATAGGTTCCCTTTAGGAGATGGTTCTTCTGCTACATAAAAAGATGCTGGTATTATGAGTGGCCAATCATAGGTGCAGGGTATTGAGTCAAAGGGTCTTGAAGTTGCTCCTATCCTCAAGATGAAAGATTGCAATACACCTCATTTTGTATTCTTACTCAAGGTGCAAACAATCTAGATTTTCCTTATAGCCGTGGTTTAAAGATGGAACCATCGTTTACTTAATATATGTGCAACATTTGAATATAATGCATGCCTATATCAATGGATGGCAACCATCCTATACCACCCGTCCCATTCAAACACCGACTATCATTGCAATTACTGCATTATACAACAATAATAATGATTCCATCTAAGACTATTGAGTCAAATATTCTGAATATGATCTTACTTATTGCTAATGATGTCATATCTTTTGGGGTCATAGAAATTGTTGGTCGGGGTGCTGAAACAATTCAGCATCAACAGACTGTAGTCTGGGACAGGATCCACAATGTAAACTCCAACATATAAATTTTGGGTCGTTGAGAGGCTGATTACTGGATCCGTATACGGAGTTGTGTAGCTAATGTCCTTGTAAATCGACATCTTCACCTGGAATTGGCCGACGTTTTCAATGCCTATGTAGGTGATGCTATAGGGATAAAAAAGAAAGTTTTCAAATCATTACTCTTACATATATTCATAGACTTGGTAACGGTGAGACATCAATGATAATGGTATATATGTCACATAACTGTCTGGGCAATAATTGAATGTAGCAGCCATGTTTTTACTTAAGTGTTTTATGAATAACCCCTTCACCCTCGGGAAATTTTCCATTTTCCGGTTTCGTTTTTCCCCCCCCTTTTTCCCAAAGGCCTTAACATGGCTTTTTTCCTATATTGTAAAAAATATCGGATCCCGGTACGAGTTTGTAGATCCCAAAATTATATTTTTACTGTTACTAAATGGTAAAAAATTAAGAACTTTGCAAAAAAAAAAATTGCATTTTGCACCATTTTCCGTCCCCGGTGCCCCAAATTTTTAAACGAGGTTGTGTGATGGCAATTTTTGGCATCATGGTGACGTTTAGATCCTTTTTAATCCCTGTTTTTATGTTTTTATTTTTTGCAATGAAATTTGGGGTTTTTCTTTTTTTTTCGTTTGGCGTTTACATCATTTTAGGATTTTAATTTTATAATCAAATTCCTGAGTCTAATTTTCCCAAAAAAAACCCTTCTTTAACAAGTATTAGGCATCCTAAGGAAATTAAAGACGGGCCCCATCATATTGACCCGAAATGTCTGGAACGATCGGACCCCAAGTCTTCCCGGGTTTGCAGTTTGGGCCCCAATGGGGGGGGGGGGGGGGGGTTTTTTTTTTTTTTTTTAACGAAACCTAGCTAAACTTTACGGGTTTGGAGGTGTACCAGCAACATCGTGGGACCTTTGCGTGTTATTGGCAATTTGGGAACGAAAAAATCATTCAATGTGATCGAGGTTTTAGGAATTTCTAAAACCAAAAATCAATGATCAGCCAATGCCAATCATTTTGTGTGACAGAATAAGATGTCACGGACGATTTTGATTCACAGCAATCAGCGGGGATCATTCGGGGGTTGGGAACGATCCCTGCTCAAAACATCGTTGGTGAGTTGTCCACGATATCTAGACGTGTGACATTCACCAACGATGTCTGCAACACCAGCGCCCACGAGATCTTTGCAAACATCGTTACAACGTCGTACCATGTAACGGGACCTTTAGCTGCACAAGTCGGCTGATGAGATCAGCAGAAAATATGCAGGGAATGATGACGCTCGGGAGGGGGTGACCTATAACATACTCATAAATTTATCAGTTGTGAAGAGGTTGAACTGTTAAACAACATTAAAGGGTATCTATCGCCTGTTTTTTCTGTATAATCTTAGAGCAGCATACAGTAGCTGCAGAATCCGTGACTCCGCAATTTTAACATTCCGGCTGCTTTCACATCTGCTTTTCTCGGCATTCGCAGTAGATCCCAAATTTGCCGATCTGCGGTAGCTGGAACACTTTCGGCAAGCCTGCGCTAGGCTCATGCATTCCCTATGGGACATGTGCGGCACTTTCAGTTTTGCACTTTTTTTGATTCGCTGCAAGTGCAAAACCGCAAGTGCCACACATGTCCACAAGTCCCCTATGGAATGCATTAGGCTTGCCGCAAGTGTGCCGGCTACCGGCAGATCTGGAAAACTTTGGATCTGCCCCAAATCTCACCTCCTGCTGATTTTATTATTATATAATCACGAATGGGTTTTTTTGCCCCTTTTGAGACCGCCTCTCGCTGCGAGTCAGTGTGTCATGTGGTACGACCGAAAAAATGGCCGGCAGCGGCCATTGCGAGCAGTTCTAAGGCGAAATCGCTATGCCGCGCAGCCGGATGGCGATT